>KN495281.1:19910-31098 GCA_000787155.1 Scartelaos histophorus | reverse complement strand
TTTTTTTTGTTTAGAGACTGTAAACTTGGGCAAGGAATTTTACATGTAGAAAAAATGCATAATAGTAAGACGTGCACCCAAACTTTTTAATATGATCATTAACTTTTTTTTTGTCGTTGATTTGATGATGAATCCTTTCAAGTGCATTTCTGATTTGGCCTTTTTCATAAAACGCCATCTTAGTATAGTAAGTCTAAGATGCCTGACCCTTGGTATTGCTTGTAGTACTATTTCAACATTTACAACCTCCTTTGTTCTGATTTTTACATAAATTCCTCAATATGTTTTATTATTTGTTATATATTATTAATCATTTTCTGAAAACTATATCCATAGGACTGCCAATGCTTTTATAATCCTTCAGCTGCTTTTCTTTCTGCAAATGAATACGCTTGCTGAACACCTGATTTGTAGACAAAATGGAGGCTGACACATTTATCAGCAGAACTTATGAGGCTGTTGATTTATTCAGGTCGTTCCAGTCCGTGTTCAAATGGCTGCTTGTCACTTTGACTTTTTTGCACAGCGTTTCTGTTCTGTGACTTCATTAACGGCCAACCCCTGATAAATCTGCTGTAGAGGGTATTCCCTGCTGGCAGCGCAGCTTTTTTATTAATCAATAACGGCAACTCACGGAACACAAGCAAAGAAGGGGAAACCGCTTGCTAAGACTTTGAAGTATCAAAGTTGCATTCACAGAGTCTGGCCCTTGGAAATACGTCAACATCAGCAATAAGACTCGAAATGGGACTGAATCCATAAAGATGAACAATCATGTCTGCAGAGATTTACATTGTCTCCACGTACACGTGTCTGACTGCTGATGGCCGCCATCTTTTGCCTGATAGTCAGTCCCTTCTACATTCAAAATCTACATTCTGTAAATCCAGAAAGGTCTAGAATCAGGCTGTAGAGCATGAAAAACCTACAACTGCAGAGGACATCTCCTCTTCAAAACAATTCATAACTCATAACATTCAGAAAAAAATATATAGGTTCTTTTACCTAAAATACTATTTTAGTGGTTCGACTGTTGATTTTGAGAAAATTCATGCTGTTTCTGTGCAGCCTCTGAAATTGTTTTTGTTAAGTTCATGAAAGCCAAAGTATGTGGTTCTGGGTGACCAGGTGTCTTAGAAATGCAGGTCAACTTTTGCATTGTATTTATATTCCCCACACTAGATCATGGTTTGGGTGATCATTTCTACAGTATTTGAAAGAAGACATCCAAACACTAATACATTGCAAAATAACATCTTGATAAATACACAAATCAATAATTGTGTTTTCTTGCAACTGACAAAAACACCTCAGATATAAGACAAATATAAACTTGGAAAACGTCCAGAATCTCTATTACAGCTCCATCACACTTCAAGGCCCATTTGCTCTATGCTAACTGCCCAAGTCAAACAGGGTCAAGTATCACACTACAGTTCGAAAAAGTTCCAGTAGTGCAGTATTTTTGGATACTGGAGAGGAGGCTTCTTACAGCATTTGACATTAAGCCTTGATGCAGTTGTTTTGATGCTCTCTGCAGTCCTGTTGTAACAAGGGGGGCTCCGCGGTACCGTTCCAAATTACATTTCTGGGACAAAGGCGGTTTTTGTGGTGAGCTGCCCAAGGGCCAAGTCAGCGTAAGGTCCCAAGCTCCATAATCCTGATTTTACACTATAAATAAAACTGCATTATGTACATATAATGCATGCTATAATAATATCAGAACAGATGTAGACTATTAAAACCAAATGTTAGGCCTAATATTGACAATAGAGGCCTGAGATCACATCATCTTATCATATTGTAACTATTTCTCAATTTTTTTTATTTTTCATATTTTTACTTTCCAGTTCTCCTATAGCCCCTGTAGATTTTGAGTGAATGACAGGAGAGTTTAACCAGTCACAGTGCAGTGTGAAATGTGAAAGACATTTAAAAAAAATATAAAATTATTATTATTTTTACTCCTTAAACCAAATAATAAAACTTGTACCAGAATTGTGTTGTATTGCTAATAAAAATCAGCAATTTGTACAAACAGTAGTAGACACTCTAACTTTGTCTGTTTTATGCTGTGCGGCTGCATTATGCAGTTGGTTTAAATTCGAAACTTTTTCAAATGTGTACCCAATGTAAGGCCTGCAGTGAAAAAAAAAAATCATTTTTCTCATAAATTATTAAAAAACGTTTGCCTCTCTGCGATAAACAACACAAGGATAAACAATTCAGTAAAGTTAACCCAGGACTTCTCCAATTCAAGCTAAATCTGTGAGATAGGTTGGGGCCAAATGTATATGTTCTGAGAGGTCTGACAGGCTGAGCGCTGAGCCAGTCTCTTTGCACCAGCCGTCAGAGAGCTCCCGACAGGACTATATGGCCTATGTCATGCTATGTATTATGCAAAATCCTGCAGTTTCTGAAGAAAAAAAGTTGGCTGAGCTTTTTAGAGCAGAACTAGAGTGAGTGGAGTGGAGCTGCTGGACTGGTGCTGCTGCTGCTGCTGATGTGGCTCTAAAGAGTAACAGATGTTTTATGGAGGACACTCAGGCTACCTGTTGGGATGGGTCAGTGTTATTCTGTAATAAGAGGCACGTTCCCCGGAGCTGTGCCATACTGGTTCTGTCAGCAAATAGCTCTCCTGCACTCTTCACCTACGACTTCCTCAAGCTTTAATATGGAGATTTCACCATTTAAATAAACCAGGCCCCAGGACGTTTTTAGACCTAATGCTGAAATGCACAGAATATTGATTAAGATCATTATAACAGTGTGTATATTCACGACTCACTCAGTGCTACCAGGAAATTAAGTGTCTTTGTGCCAGTCCCAAGCCCAAACTGAAAGTTTATGCATCACTTCAATGAAAAGTGTTTGTTTAATGTAAAGCACTTCTTTTAGGCTTGCAGTGTTAATTAAAAATCCAATTGGTTTACAATACTTTCAGCTAAGAAGAAAAAAAGCAGTTGCCTCCCTGAAATGTTTTGGTTGATAGGTTAATTATTCCTGAGTAACGGTGTCGGGTTGTTTGAAGCCAGTGAATACTCAATTATGTGGATGCGGCAAACAACTGGAGGTATGATTTTTGATAAAGGAATAAGATCACAGAAAACACTTGACTTCATTATGCCTTTGGGTTATTTTAATAGATGACAGAAAAAGCATATAGTTAACCTTCTTTAAGCATGGCATTAAAATTCCTGTGATATACAAATGTTAATAATCAAAGTTTTTAAGATCCCCTTGCTTAACTGTCTGCGTCACAGTCATTGATATCTACAAAAAGAGCAAACACTTTTCGTGGAGAATCTGCAGGGTGCCTGTGCACATGAAACAGCAGATGCATACCCACTCATTTATGTCCCAAGGCGCTTATATCACACACAAAAGGAAATAATTCTGCTGTGCACTCCCAATAACCCCGGAGTTCCCAGCCATGAAATTTCAGCTTTAGCAAAGTAGCAGGCACAAAACGTTTGAGGAAAAAAACACATGGATTGAGTGGGTGTTGCCAAGTTTGGATTTGGCCAGGGATCTGTCTCCACTGTTGCTGGTGATGTGTGCCCAGTGGAGGGGTGCCACGCAGGGGCAGATGTTAACTCCTGGTCCTTCCCTCTTACATAAGTCCCCAGATCTTCATTATCTGGCAAATTCCCTGTGGTGTAATAATCAGTGAAACCACAGTTTTCTGGAAAGCTTTTGAAAACTGAATAAATGAACTGAACACAAGATGTACCCGGCAACAACCCAGTTCAGTTTGTATTTATGTAGAAAATGTAATTTTTCTCAAATGAATACTGTTTTCTTCACCATTCATGTGTTTAATCCTGCAGTAAATAAGGTGTCATGTTATTGACAGGCTGATAGTTCCTTAAGGAGAGAGTGTTGGAAAATAAGAAAAAAAGAAATCCCCCATTCTCCTCTGACCTAACCCCAATAAAATACTGTTAGGACAAATACCTCAAGTCTCATCTCTTGTATCACAAAGATGATGCATTACTAGCTCTACAGAGAAACACACTGGAGGAATGTTAACCAGTTTTTAAGCGAGAAAATATGTCTTTAAATATCAGAATTTCAGCATGGATTTAATCTCAGATTTCAAAAGATAGAACTAGATACACTGAAATGTCTCCAAAATATGTAATGTCTTATTTCAAGGGTTTCTAGACAGAGCAGTGTGTGCATATTTCTGAAGAATTCTTGATGAGCTTGCTTTTTTCCCCCCCTCCAGCTTCTGTAGTCAGAAGTCAGAGCCACTTTGTGATCAAGAGCCATGGAAATGCTTTGTGTCTGCCCAGTCTCCCTTTAATCCACTCAATACATGCATTAGTGAGTGGCCACAGTGAAGAGTGCAGTGTAAGCCGGGCACAGTGCTTTGTGCAGTGCACAAGGGGGCAGGAGGGTGAGGGACAGGGCCAACAGTGGGCAGAGGGCTGCCTGGGTGATCGTGGGACATGTCAAAGAGCTGGGTGGGGGTCAGTGCGGGGAGCAGTGTCAGGACTCCTCCATAGGGCTCTGACTCACCCTGTCCACTCTCTCAGCCTCTCCCAGCATCTTGTCTAGACCTCAGCTCATTTCTTCCCTGACACGTCGACCTGCTGATGGCCATGCTTCACTGCCCCGGCTGCCTCCACTGTTGGCCTGATGTTTCTGTTTGCGCTGGAAACTCAGAGCGCAGAATTCCCACGTGTCCTGAAATCCTGAAAAGTTTACTTTTAAATAATAGTTATAACACGCAACCTCACACACAGGTTTACAGTGTATGTAAACCAGATTTTGTGTCCTTTGTATCAAAGGACATGAGACCGGCGATAGTGTGGTCAAACCACTAACATCTATTGCCTTTAAACCTTTATGTGAACCTTAAGTATCTGCACCAAACACTTTAATCTCTTTTTAGTGTCAGTGCTAAAATAACCTTTTATTTTTATGGTAATTAACATGGAACTTATTCAGTTGCATTTTGTTTATGCATCCGATTTTCACAAGGTTAAATAGAGCCATGTTCCCTTTTGCTTCAGATTTGATGTCTTAACATCCTCCTCCCCTCCCTGTTTCTTCAGTCTACATTCTCTCCATTTGGGAGCACAATGAGGCCTAAGATTGTATTCATCTGAGGGCAGGCTTTATCTGGCTTTAAAAGGGGAACCGTTGGAAGGAGGAGAAGAGGAGGAGGCCAGGCGGCTAATAATTGCATCTGGCTCGCTTTAATTGTGCCCTGAGTCCCTGGTGTTGGCCGGGACGAGGAGCTGCTCTTTTCTCTGCACAATAGCATACTTAAACGTTTGGTCACAATGACACGCTTTTGACGGCGGCCAACCTGTCAACTGTTGACAGCGCCATTATGTGGCTGCCCCAGAGTCTGCTTGTGCACAGGATGCTTTATAGTGAATGTTTCTTTTAATCTGAACAATTTATTGACCAAAGACCTTTGTGCCAGCTGGATGGATGGAAGTGAAATAACACAGCAACTAAAGAGTATTCGATGGCACAGCTGAAGTCAAGTTCGGGTAACATCTTTAACAGTCAGCTCTTGTATTGTTGTTTGTGACCATATTATAGTTCAATCATTTTCAACTGTAACCCAGCAGGTGCAGATCGCAATCATCCTAAATCATCTGGAGAAATTAGTTTATTGTTTGACGTGAGTGATTAAAATAGTTTATCAGCAGATTGTGTCGTTTCATTCTGTGGGACAATACTTCAGTTCAGTCCTGTTAGTGGCGGTCTGTATTCAGGCAGAGGGCAGCCGTATGCTCAAAGCCCGAGGACGTGGAGCTGTGCAGTCGTCTTGTTAGTGTTGCAGGGAGAGACGCAGCCACCACGCCGGGCTCCGATCAAGAGCACAGCGAGTGTGGTGCATCAGGAATGTGTGTGCATCCAAAGGCTTGTTTTTGTTCTCCTGTTCTGCCATGCTGAGGGTCTATTGTCAGCATGACCCGAGTGAAAACAGGAAGTGACAAATCCTGCTTTTCAGAGGAGCTCCTAATAAAGAGGTAGCTTGACAAAGAGCCATGTGTGGTATTTTTGTGACAGAGCTGGTTAGTCAGGCCTGTTCGGATGGCTCTGGGACCTGCACTGATGCTGAACTGCCGACTACAAGCTTTAGAGCAACATGTTCTGTCTTCATCCCAATGTGTTTTAGGCAGACTTTGCTGTGTAGATCTTGACAACCACAGTTTTATGACATAGCGTCAACACAGACATTTCCAAAGTTTCTAAAACTGATTCATATTAGCCTTCTGCATTTGTTCATTCAGACTCAGAGACATGCCGACCTTAATAATGCTCTAACACAAAACTGTGGAGACAAGGAGGGTTACATGTCTTGCCCAATGGGGCGCTGACTGTTTTAGCTACGGAGTGGGATTCTACAGAGATGATTCGCTCTTCCACTATTGACCACCTTCATCATAATTAAACATGCCAGCTTATGACCCTTTGTGGATATAGATTACATGGGCAGAACTCTGTCTTGGCCTGGTCTGCCCTCTTGTCTGCCCCGGATCTTTCAGGGCTTGTTCATTGTTCATTTTGTTCATTATCAAAAATGGCTTTGTTCATCACTGTTTAAGGCATTTGCATAGATCTGAATGTTTTTATGTTTAACACTACATATTAGATCAATACTCCATACAGCTTTTCTTCGTTATTTTGACAGATTCCTCTTAGGTTCACGTGGAGTGCTTTTGTGTGCAGAATCCTAATAGTTGCCTTACACCTAAGTATGGATTTTTTCCTGGAGTTGAGCCATCAATTTAGCGCCCATGGTTAAGGTAATTTCACCCCAGCAGGGTTTGATGTCTGCTTCCTGGTGAGAGAATCAAAATGTTAATCGATACTCTGTCTTTCTATGCCCAACATTTTTTAACCCTTTTTGCACAGTAATACATAAAGATCTGCCCATGCTATGCCTGGTTTTCTGTCCCACTGAGCTCTGTTGAAGTGTTTGTACTGAAGTTACAAAGGGTGGCATCTCTTTCATATAACTAGTGAGAAGCAAAATATCTATACATTTTGAAAAATATTTACTTTTATACCATTTATACTAAAGCTACTTTTTTGTTTTCAGTGCAATAAACACTAAGAAAACTCAACAAAAACAAACAAACAGAAACATGCTTTTATTTTTAGTCTATTTTTTAGCTGTGGCTTTAAATAGGATATGATACAAGCTTAACTTTACTGAATTTAGTTTCTCCTCCATAAGGTCTGAGCTGCAGTGAAAGTCAAAGCTGTAGCAAACCTGCTGTAATTATGAACAAGGTCAGGAATTAACTTGTGGAGACTGAAAGAGCCCAACAGAGAATCACAGCCCTGGTCATGCACGTGCACAGTGAAGCATTCTGGTGTTGCTGTCCAGGCAACACTTCTCAGGCCATTAATCACAGCAACAGGTTTGTTAAGCACCTGTGTTCACATAAGATGCCAGATCACAGTGTTAATTTGATTACAATGTGTCCTACTTGTACTGTTTCCTGTTTTGTTTGTTTGATTATTTATATGTGTAAAAATGTAACTAAAATCATCTGCTTCTTCTGGGAATTTTTGAGCAGATACATTTTAATTACACAGAAAAGCACTGATGGAAGCACAATCTGAATGCTCAAACAGTACTAAAACCTCCTTTTATCATAATACTTGATTAAATGTAGCATAGACCACATACATTAATATTAAAATGTAAACAGGATAACCATAATTGTGCAATAATAATATATTATTATGTATAAGCTTTGAGCACTAAGATAATTAAAAATATTTTAAGTGTTTCTTTTCAAATTTCAGCACCACGGACAGCACCCCTCATTCAAGCATGTCAGTAATGTTATATTTCAAAGGGAAATGTGTTGTTTGTAGGTTTGTTGTGTTTCAAAAATAGTACAGAGTCTTCTAAATAGAAAGTAATCTAATAATAATAATAAAATAAAAGAGTATAGTATACTGTATATAGTAGTATAAAAGTCAAGCATCAGACTACCTCCTTCTTTACAGGCCAGCATTGTAAAGAACAATTTATTCTTCTAATGCATCAGTTTTATGTAGCACTTTTCTTGACACTCAAAGACTCTTTACAGAGCGTTATTCATTCACTCCACACTCAATGGTGGTAAACTACTATTGTGGCCACAGCTGCCCTGGGGTAGACTGACAGAAGCAAGGCTGCCATCTGGACCATCTGCCTCTCCAACCACCACCATCAATCACACACCCACCACTTTCATACTAGCAATAGGGGTGAAGTGCCTTGCCTAAGGGCACTGGCGCCCCATTATAGCACTCGATTTTCCCAGTGGTCTCCCATCCAAGTACTAAACAGGCTCAGCCTTAGTTCTGAGATCTGATGGGATCAGGCTTTGACAAGCAGCTATGGCCACAGTGTTTTGCTTGGCAAAATAAAGGTAAAATACTAATTAAATAAATCGATCCACTTTTTCTTTGGGTAATGCTTTTTGCTTTAAAGCTGAGCTCTGTAACTCTGACTGGCTTATTTACTTATGCGGCTGCTGATTGGAGAATGCAGGAAGTAGCTCATATTGATCGTTTGACCTTTGACCTTCTGCTTTATTTGAGTTTTCGCATACTCAGTGATATAATAGAATTATATATATGATATATAATGAGTGTAATAAATGTTAATGCAATCACAACTTTTATTTGGCATCCTCATTAACAAACAAGTTGCTGAGGAAAATGTGCTCATTAAATCAAAGCCGGAAGCACATGCAATAATGCTATTCATGTAGAAACAGAAATGAACTTCCTGATTATCTCTACATTTCATGAAGGAAATGTTTGCACTTAGGGGAAACTCTTTGACTGAATACATTTTAAAAAGGGTTCAACGTTTTATGTATGATTGTTTCATTGGTATTGACAAAAGATACTAAAACTCTCTTTTCGAGTCACAGTCAAAGAGGAGAGAATATGCATGTGTACAGTGAAGCGAGAATATAAAGATCAATAGAAAATGCTGAGTTCAGAGTTTGAAAACAGAAGAGATTTGTGACTAATGTGGATTGGACAAGTTAGCCAAGAAGATTCAAGCGATTTATTGTCATTGCCACAAGTAACAATGAAATTACATTTAGATCTTTTAAATAGTAGCGTGGTTACTGCAAACAGTATCATACAATTCATAAAGTGCAAATACTGGAATGTGAATGTGTGCACTATTGAGGTAATTATAACATGTACAGGCAGAGATAGATACAGTTTAGTTACAAATGAGTTCACAGTTATGGCAGATGTGGAGAGTGGAAGAAAAGACCTAAGTCTGTTCACAGTTTTTTTAATGCTCGTCTCTTCTGCTTGTGTCTGTCCTATAGGTGGATAAATCTTGTATTACTCGAGTCATGACATTGAACAGTGACTGCAAAGTGTGGAGGCTAAATTAGCTACACTCGCACAACAGCAGTTTTCACACACAAACGGATTTACTGTGTCTGGGAGAGAGCTTTATCTGCTGCTGGCAAACAAATGAGTCGCCTACATTCAACCGAGATAAGCTCATGAGCCCTGCGCTTGTTTGGGCTTACCATATGTGTGTATTCAAAGGCTTTCAAACAGGCTTCAAGGCACCGTGGACATTAGTGCCCCAAGATGTGAAATTTTGGCCTAGGCTTATTACCCAGTGCTATCCTGATTCTGTTTCTGGGTCAATGCAGCAATGAACTTTATTTGACCCTGTATACCTCCCATGATGCAACACTACGAGTAACCTCCCAGAACATATCCCACAATTCCTAGCAGCCTATCCTCACAAGCACAAAGATACACTGAGGATACACGGGCGAATGCTGAGGTGGCGAAAAGCAGACGCAGCTCTGCCAGCAACTGACAAAGCTCACTCGGCCTGTTTCGCTAGCATCCTTGTTTACTTCCTATCCTCTTCTTCCTACCTCCTTTTTTAAATCAAGCATTCCCCTGGGACAGTCTGTCAGGGATAAAGGAATTCTCAGTAGACAACATTTGAAAGAGGATGCCCTTGTTGTAGCACAATCCCTGACATACAAGATAGATCTATTTCTGTCCTGCTTTATTCAAGCACAAAGGAGGAGTGATTATGCAGGTGAGTGGGTTTTCCTCTCACCCCTCTATGGTAAACAAAATAACAAGACTAAAGCAAGGAAAGCGCCATGTCTAAGCAATGAGTAAAAGTAGGAGCATGATTGACACATTTTTAAAGGTTAAGGTGCACTTAATTGTCCCTGTCATAGGGGAAACCTTCCTCTGCATTTGACCATCTATCAGTGCTACTGCTGCTGATATTTGTGAGTTCACAAACTCACAAAATTCATCTTTGCATGATCCCGCTGATGTGATAGGGCCCGACAGGTGGAACCAAAACAAGCATGGAGACGGCAACAGATGAACTTCAACCTACTTGTTGCATTAAAACAAACTTTTTTGTTTGTGAAAAAAGTACAATAAGTAAACGCTTGGTGCACTTGTGAACAGGGAAGTTGCCTTTGCTTTTTCTTTCCACTGGATGTAACAAAAGTTAGATTTTTCAGCTTGTTCTCCTGTTGGGATGCTTTGACCAATGAGATTAATAGTTATCAGGACATTCTATGTTTTCCTATCGCTTTGATAATCTATAGAACTCAATTCAGAATCACCCACGTGGTGTGATTGACAGATGTTAACAACCTGCAGAGCAGTGCCCAAAAACTCCTCCAGATTTTGAGCCTTGGTCAGGACAACTTTAGTCTGGGATTTTTACCTATTGTGCATTTTTTAGGGTGATGGGTGAACCAGAGAGCCTGGAGAAACCCACACAAACAGTAGGGGGAAAAAGGGCCTGGGTCTTCAGTAGCCAAATCCAAGATCTTCTTGCTGTCAGGCAGTGTCCTTGGAGGACAGTTTTTTGATTGCTTGATTAAAACTCTCATTTGTCAAAAATAATGATAATACAAAATGCATTATGTTCGGATGTTCGGAAATGTATTAAATGACTCCTGTTAGTTGAGTTCACTGGTGCAGGCAGAGCTAATATTAATTCCATAGTGCACAATGTGATAAAGAAAGTGAATTTTAATCATAACCTGTACCTAATGAAAATGTATGAAGAGGAGGTTTAGAGGTTCTGAAGACAGTGGCAGGTACTTGTGTGGCTGCTCTTCACATAAAAGATGGTTCCCTCAGCAGCTTTAGATATAATAAAGAGAGGCTCATTAATATGGCA
>KN495281.1:0-13259 GCA_000787155.1 Scartelaos histophorus | reverse complement strand
GCAAGGCCCGCGCACGACCACATCACACATCACACTGCAAACATGCGCATTTACTTCAGCCTTTAGTCACAGCTCTCAGCTCAGCTACAGCAATGGAACCAGGAGAAAGACAGATTTTTTTTTTGTTTTTTTTTTTTTTTGGTAAAACTAAGAAAACATTTGACAATTATTAAAGCTATTTAAAATAAAATCATTTTTGGGACAATAAAAATATCTTATATCTCTGATGTAAAAAAAAAAACAAAAAAAAACAAAACTCTAAACTCTGCTAAAGTTTTCACATACACTTAAATTATACCTAAACTAGTGTAAAATTTATACAATATAATTTATGTTATTTTGAATTCTGTAATTAAAATTGTGTCTATTATTTTGTATGTTGTTTACTAGGGCAGAAATGTCCTTCCAACAAAAAAGAAAGACCGCTCATTACATAAAGTTTCTAACTGTGTGCGTTAGAAAGTGTAATTTTGTTTTCCTGCCAAACCACATTCAATAAAGTAATAGGCATCAATCCCCTCTTAATTCTCCACATTAGCCTCATTATAAAGGATGATCTACAGCACACTGCTCTTCTGTGTATGAGGCCCTCTGCTCTACACACTAAGGCTGCATTGATCAGGACAGGTGCACTGATGTGACTTATTAGCATGTTCTGTGCTCACTGTCCATGAATAACACTCGTAGCTGCGCACAATGGATATGAAACACAAATCAATACATGATCATTGTCCTGGAGCCTCGCACACATACTGTTCTCGTATCGGATCAGCAGTCGGATATTTGCCAATGGGTAGGAGAGAGGAGAGTCAGACTCCAATGACAAATGATGGCAATGCAAAGCAAGGCCAGAGGCATAAGAATCACCTGGAAGGTTATCTGCCCGTCCATGCAACTCTCTCTAATGAATCTTATAATAAGCCAGAATTATATTTCTATCCTTTATTATGTTATTTTAAAATATAATTTTTGGTCAAAATCCATTTCCGTTTCCCCTTTGGATTAGTCAATAGTTTTACACCAAAATGACTCTTGTACCTCATATTGTAAACTCCAAACCTGTAAATGGGGAGATGATTCATCCCCAACACTCGTTCTTATGTAAGCAACTGACAGAGGCAGAATTAGCAGACTTGACATTAAAGTAAACAAGAGTTACTCATTTTAAAGCACTTAGCTTGTAGTGCGGTCTCTTCCCTGCGCTGTAATTGGCCACGGACACATTGACAGACAGCCCTGGTCCCGCCTCCTCTTGCAGCCTCTTTAAACTCAATGTATGTATGTATGTGTGTGTGCCACTGAGCCGGCAGACTGAAGCCAGCCAACCCCAGTGAAGGCGCTGCTCTCTCTACCCTCTCCGTAGCGCATCCACTCTCCTCTAAAAACAAAACACACACACACACACACACGCATACACACACACACACACACACGCACGCACGCACCTCTCCGCCGGCTGCACCCGATCCCCATTCAAGCCTGGGACTCCGACGAGGCAGGAGAGCTATAGTGGAGGAAAAGTGGCAAGCCAAGATAGAGCGGGAGAGAGTGGAGAGGGATACGAGGGGTGTGAGGGAACGCCACCATGGCTTCAGATCCGGGGTTCGCTGCCATGCTGCTCTGGACTATATCTCTACACACTGTGGGCGCCGCGGCAACCAACGCCAACGAAGGTAAGCCCGCCGCTCATTTGCATGGGACCTGACAGCCCACATTAAGTTCTGGACTGACAGATATCAAGCGAGACAATACTCCGGGAACTGCCAAAGTTTGATGCTCCCTGAAAAACTCACCACAGCATCATGGCCATGCTCTAACTTATGATGTTAAGGACATTTTTTGAAAACCTGCGCTATATAACTGGAAATAACTGAATAATTGCTATTTTTTTCCTCATAAATGCTTGAAATCTAAATGTTGCTAAAGGTGGCTCTGGCTTGTAAATGTACTGAACTGGAGATTTAAAGAGGCTGAACCAGACTGGTTCAACAAAATGTTTAAAATAGGAAAATTGACCGAGAAAACCCTGGAGGAGCTGTAAAAAGTGCTTGAAAAGTCCCTGAAGTTGACCAAAACAGACTTGAATAGATCGGTAGTTGTTGATGATGTTAGCAACTGTGTTTTATCCCTTTGTCAATGAAAATGCGGCTGTGCTTTTATGCTTAGATGATTAGTAAATCAGGTGTTATCCGCTCATTAGAGTTAAGTTGTTTATATAAACACATGAGAAAAACTAAATACTGAGAGCACCTGCTCAACCCCGAATCATGTCACGATCTAAGAAATTACTCATATTTTAAGGAGGAAATTCTTATTTTTCAAACAAAAAATTATATTACATCAAAAGTTGATTTACTCTGTGTCATTATTGGCTTAAAATATGCGTAGTCTTTTTTATTTATTTATTTTAATTGTGCGTTAGGCTACGTTTGTACGTGTGGGGGAACAATCAAACTTACCAAACAAAAATAAAGATTTGATGTACTTAGTAGATGAAGAAATGATGATTTAGTATTTAGAAGATGTATTGTGGATCATTTTCAACAAATTAAAATGGTTATTCGTGACTGCGCATTGTAAAACTTGCTATAAACTATAACATAGCAGATTATTCCACTAAACAAAACTGTGTTCATGTTAACGTGGAGTATGTGACTTAAACCCTCCAACCTTTTTATCTTTACATTTTAAAGACACAAAACTGTGTTTTTTCCCCCTGCATTTTTTTAGTGCGTTGGGTGTGAAAGGGTGTCTCTCCTATAGTGTGGGGAGCACACTGGCCTGGGGCTTCAAGGAACAAAATAATATCAAACAGTAAAAGAGAACAGGAGATGCTGGGTTCACCTCAGGCCCAAACAGGATGATCAACATTAGTAATAAAGTGCTTGGACAAACAGCATTTAAAGATAAAGAAAATTCTGCTTTTGGCCTAGATTTTCGGTGGCTGTGGTGTATCGTGATTATACAAAAGACATTATCAGACTCCTGTAGTGGTTTTGTTTTTTGTTTTATAAAAGAAACTACATGAAGTATGTATGGATGTTGTGTGTATGTTGTGTGTATGTTGTATGTATGTTGTATGTATGTTGTATGTATTATGTGGGAAGTTTTTTCTTTAAGCTTTAAAAAAAAAACAGCGGACAGCATACAAAGTTTATTTTTATTGTGTGTATTTCAATAGATTAAAATGTATACAACACATTAATAAACACAAGACGGCCAGTGATTTATGATATATTATATGCTATAATTTTCTATTATTGTTAAAAATATAATTATTTTTATATTTAAGTTTTTACAATTAAAAAAAAAAAAGTTCGCTAAAAGTTGCCAACTGGACAAACATTTTCCGTCTTAAAACATTTGGATTTCCATCCAGAAATAATTTCCAATGTATAACACAACGAGACAAAACTAAGAAAATAAACCTACGAAATAATAATCAATGAATCAATGAATCACAGTGATAGTGGATTATACTGGTTCAGGAAGAGAAGATCAGTTGAAACATTTGATGAATATAAGTACTGTTAATAAATGACGTACTCTCCTCTTGTGTTTCCTCCTTCTGTTTACGGCGCTTTACCATCACTTTACCCACTGACACAAAGCTCTCCCCGTTCTGCCGTTTCTCCTGATTCAGATTCACGGAGCGTCAAACATGTAGCTCTTTGCCTGATTTACACCATTTCACTGACCTTGTACTACCTGCTCTTAAATCATACAAGAGTAAACGCACAGGCCAATAAAGCACATCTCGACTCAGAATACAGAGCAGATGCCCCAGTATCGCTCACATTAGCTGCTGTTAACGTTCAGCACGCTGCTATCAGATGTCAGATCCTTGACAATTACTTTAATACTTGCAACTGCACGTCTACACACTGCCACACAATGCAGAGCAAAACTGTGTTTTTAATGCAAATTAAAACATTTTTAATTTTTAATTGAAATGTTTTAATCTTCATAAATCTTTAGAAACAGCCTCAAAATGTGTGTGGCTATTGTATCACTGTAAACTTACTTTTTATTTACAATGCCTTCATGCCTGTAGCTGTGCTTTGTTACTTTTTTCCTTTATGGTAACTTTTCCTTTGGTACTTTCCTTACCTAGTTGTATCAAACATGTTTTTTACAGCACAATTTCACAGTTAAATGTAAATCTCCTAATAGATAACTGTATAGTGTTTACATAGTACTTGAATATTATTTGCCTCCTTCTCCCAACACTATTTACCCTATTTAACCTATCATACCTTATGTGCATCATACCCCATGTGCATCATACCCCATGTGCATCATACCCTATGTGCATCATACCCTATGTGCATCATACCCCATGTGCATCATACCCCATGTGCATCATACCCCATGTGCATCATACCCCATGTGCATCATACCCCATGTGCATCATACCCTATGTGCATCATACCCTATGTGCATCGTACCCTATGTGCATCATACCCCATGTGCATCATACCCCATGTGCATCATACGCTATGTGCATCATACCCCATGTGCATCATAGACGACCATGCTGTCTACATTTAACACTATTCATGATCAAACATAAAACACACAGAATTTAGAGCTGCAAGAAACAATACTTTTTCCAGTGTATTTTTCTTAACTTTCACTTACCGTAATTGGAATTATAATAAGAAGCCATTATTCATCCACTCTCCTAAACAGCCACTGTTTGAATGTTAAAGTGAAAACTTCTGACACAGCAGAGTAAACTTCTCTTTTAACATAATCATGTGCAATGGCTTTAGAGTAAATGGGAAGTGGGATTTAAATGATTAGAGTAAAGGAACAACCTACAAATCTGGAGCATGGAATAATGTGTAAACATGATATTTGTCAGTATTATGTTGACAGATGTAGGCTTAATCATTCATTTATTGTGATTTTAATGGGTTAGCAAAGCATTCTCTAGTTGGCTGTCAAAAGAAACATAACATAACATTGATTTAAAATTGGAAAATGAACAATTCATGGAACAATGTTTAAGCCAGGGAACCAATTCTGGTGTTATGGTAGTAAGACTAGCAGGGGTTTGGACATGAAATACTATCCATGTATTTTGGAGTAATGAAAAAGTTGCACCTTTGCCAGAGCAATTGAGTCGTTCAGAAGAGAGTTTACCTTTTGAATGGACAAAGTGCTCAAAACTGAGCTTATACCATGAAGCTGAAACTCTTGAAAAGTTCACAAAGCCCCAAAATCTTGCTAGTACAATGCTATACTGGTAAAGTAAAACCTAAAATTGTAGGCCCTATTATCTAAAATAAAATCTAAAATGTTTCCACATTTTAGATGAATTGTTTAACCTGTACTAGCGTGTGATTACAGTTTTACAGAGAATGCACAGATATTCACCCAAACCAGGCCTGGATGTGCTCTGCTCAGACGAGGTTAGAGCTTTTTTAAAGCGCTGTCAGATGTAACTGTCTGAGGTCCAGACACTCACCCGTCTTTGAAGAACAAATCCTCTCTTTTCCCTCTTGTTGTGAGTCCGGTTTGTTGTTATGCACCAAGGAGGGAGATCCCTGTGCAGCCCTTGTCCCCATGTGCACTCTGGTGTGGCTCTCTGCGCTGCATCTCCTGGACGAGCTAGTCTACTTTAGCGTCCTGAAAAGCCCCATGCCGCGTCCAGGGCCCCGGGCTAATGAGCGAGCTGTAGGTGGATGATTATTAGCACATACCTCTGCTGCAGTGCGACCACAGGCTGGCTACACCAACTGGTAACAAAGCAAGCTACATTATTCTCACAATGAAGAGAGCCATTTAGGAGCAACAGGGATGGCAGGAAATGAAGACGCTGAAAGGAGGCAAACTGCTGGGAGTTTTCATTTTTGTGCAACAACAGAATTTTTACCCGAGAGTGGTGTGTTGTTTTGATCACTGTGATCGAAAAAAGCTTGTGTCTGTAAACAACTGTGACCTGGCTCTGCAAACGCAGGTCACTGCTATTGTATAAGCTTTTATATTGCCATATATTTCATATACATTTTTAGCTGTTTTAGTAGCAAACTATAGAATACTTAATGAGCGTATGATAATGCCGTCTGATTGGATATGTTCCGTTTATTATTTTTCTTAAAGTTTTGCTTAAAAAGGTGCTTCTGTGTTAAAGCTGTGAAATCAGACCACTGTGCGCTGTCTGTCTCGATTTATTAAAACATACTGATTGCGAAACCAGAAGCTGCCTTTATGTTGTTGTTTTTTTTTTCGTTTTTTTTTCTGTTTTTTATGATGGGATTGGCAGGTTTGGGGAGATGTGCAAAATTGGATATAGCGCACATAATGAAAAACTATACAATATGCATCAGAAAGAGCACATTCAAATAAAACAAACATGCAGCAATAATATAATATAATAATATAATACCTCACTGCACTTTTTTGTTTAGGGTCCATGATACGTGAACCTCAACCACAAAGACTTTAAGTGCAGCTAAAGTGCAGATGGACTGATGGACGTTCACTGAGTTTTGTCATCTTGATAATAATAGAAAAAAATCAACTTTTTCATTTTTGTCAGTATATCCTGGCTGTTCGTCCATCTGATAGAGAGAGCTGTATGTGTTCCTGAAAAATGTACGCAGGCAGTTTCTGTATTTTTTTTTATTATTATTATTTGCAATACTCTATTTCAGAATATCATATATATCACATTCAAACCGGCATGGTGGAAAAAGCTAGCAACCATCACTATAGGTTATTTAATACATTGAAAATACACTGACCGTGCTTCCTTCTTGGCCATGGTAATGTCTTTTATTGACGCCGAGAAACCTCCTCCATAACACACTGAAACTATTACATTTCACACATCAAAAACAAATCACTGTTGTCATCCATCCACCTGTCAGGCACTTTCTCTTTGGACAGAGACAATCGCATCAGCAGGACAAAGTGAACATCTTATGTGGATCTTTCTGCGATTTGTCCTTTGAATATCTTATGATGTGGACGACTGAAAACTATAGCGGTGGGAAAGCCAGAGATATTTTTCTAAGATGAACAGTGGATTTGGTTTTACTGTACAGCCCTTAAATCAGAAACTCTTCAGCAAATTGCTTATTTCCTTTCTATACATAAAAGCCTGACATAACATGACAATAGCCAGTGTGATAAAAACATTTAAAAGGTTTGGCTTGACCCTGAAAGAGCAAAACTAATGACTTCAGTATTTTGTGTAATCTCCATCTGTGCTGAGGGTTTGAGGGTTTAAATGTTTGGAGCGGGGGGCCTCCTAACTGCCTCTGTGCACACCGCTGATGCCGCCTCGCACGCTCCTCTCACGACTAGAGTCTTTATTGAGACATCAGACTTGTTAGCCAGCTGTCCACCAGAATATTGGAGCTAGCAGATCAATAGCGATCCTGCCAGTCGTCCCGTGCAGCGGCTGCACTTAGAAACCTGTGTCTCTCTGGAGCTCTTTAACCACGAACAGAGGCCGACGTGGGGCTGCCCGGAGTTCAGCGGCCCCCGGGTACGTCCAGGGTCGCCCCCTCCGTGTTCTCTGATTGCAGCACAATTGTCGAGTCGTTTGTTTTTGCCTCGCTGACTTATGGGCTGAACGAGTGAACAACAGATATGCAAGAAAATACAAGGAATCTCTCTGTTGGATCACAGGGACCTCATAATAATCAAGTGGTAAAGAAGTAAGAGGCACATATGACAACTGCAAATGAATTACAGGGTTAAACATCATAGTAATACTAATTTGAAGATGTATTTTTAATAATTACACTAGACAATTAATTATTTTATTATTTTAATGGGCAATAGTGGCACAATGGACAGTTTTCCACATCTTTTGTATCTTGGTTGTTTATTTTTTTTCCTTTTGATCATAAACACAGGACCCTATTTTGACTATTTACATACCAAAATGGTTAAGGTTGCGCGTTTTAACTTGTGGACGTTATCGGATGATTCAGACACTGGTTCGGCAGAGCCTGAGCCCGTGATCAGCCTGGCATGTATGGCCCTGGCCTTAGGGGAGATGAACAGTATAGTGTGTTTGACAGCTCCATAATAGCCTGTGTAGTGGCAGTGTTAGCACATCCCTCCTGGAGAGAGATCTCTATGATGTTCCCTTCATATGAACTGATGAGTGATGGAGACGTGGTGCAGTGGCACTGTGTGTGTGATACAGACTGAAAGAGGGCGAGGGGACGCTCAGGGAAACCAGAGGGAAAGGAAACAAACCAGATGAGAATTGTGTGAGAGGAGAGAGAGAAACGCTGCGAAACTTAGTCTGAGGCGCCTTTATCAACAAGAGCCTATAGAGCCACAAGCTGATAATTTGCTGCACTCAATTCCCTTCAATCCATTAAAGGATTTAAATGTTCATTAAGTTTGATAGAGACCCAGTGAAGGTGTAATATGCTCTGATAAACTCACCCAAACTGGCGCCCTGTGCAATTGCTGCAGAAACAGACCACTGTAATAAGGTCAGAGAAGTTTGTCTTTCACTTCATAACACACAGTGAAGGTGCTTCCTCAGTGGATCTGTTACTTGTGGGCCTCTCTGGTCCCGTCAAACTGATGCATTTGTGCCATAAAGCTGTAGATCTGCTTAAGGGTTTGAGTCTGAAAGTGTCTTCTGATTTTGTCATTTGTACACTATAAACTACAGGGCTCTTATTGTTGAAATTGTGATGTCAGTATAACCTTGATGTATTTTTAAGCCTATTCAAGGTCTGATTTTTTATTTTTTTTGTAATTTTATATTTTCTCAAAAAAAAAAAAAAAAAAAAAAAAAAAATTTTTTTTCTTTAAAAAAACTTTTTTTAAAAGGGCAGTTGGTGCAGAAAATGGAAAGGGGCTGGCTGGGAAGTGGACTTATGACGCAAAAATGGTGACAATCGCACTTTTTTTTTTTCCAAATTACTGTTAAATATACAAGATGCGTGGTTTTACTTTCTGCAACATAGTCACTTTATTTGGATGAAGAGGTAACTGTTGAAGTGGAACGTACATTTGAGCAATTCATGACAAACTGCAATGATGTTTTCAGCGCAGCCTCACAGAACTCCGTATCCATTGCTTTATCGGACTGACTTATGTAAGATTTCGCCTTAGCTTAGCTCACGTCGAGGTCAATATCACAGGCTGTTTGAATGAAGCCGTCTAGACATTTTAGAAGGATATATTTTATAAGAAGGCCTTTTATTTCCACACGGTACTTTGAAGTTGATCATGACGTGTGATTGTGAGTAATATTATTTCAATTCTTGGTCAAAATACACAAGCAGAACAAATATAATAGACAGAGGCTGGATATAAGTTTGTAGCTTTGATACTAACATAACTTTTGTATATCTGTCTAAAGTTTTGATCTTCCGCCCTTCATCACACAGTTTGAAGTGTGATTTATTGCTTAAGTAAATGGGTCAATGACGTATAAGGATTTTCAACAGGGAAATTTTAAAATGTTGTCTATTAATTTTAAAATGTCGTTTCTATTAAACTTTGTCAAATATTTGTGTGAGATAAATAAATCTATGTTTGACATTTATATTAACCATTTTTAGTGTTTTTTTATTAACATGAATTGGCTACGATCTTCAAAAATGTCATGTGGTGCGACCGAGAATAACCTTAAAGTTGTTTTATTTTCTAAAACATGGTTGGGTTGGGTTAGTTCTGAGTCATATGAACATGATCTTGATATTTGAAAACAAGAAAACATCATATTTGCATCATATTTCAAAAAATGTACACATTTTGACAATATTTATTTGAATATTATGGGGGAAATATCTATTCAAGAAAGATGAAATTTCATGTGGGACTAAAAACACTTCAGAAAATATGCCATGAAAGAAAAAACATGAATTTGATTACATTTAGAGTAATATTAAAGAAGTCGCACCACTTGACATTTTAACATTTTAAGTACAAAATACATGCAGCATAACTAATGATTTCTGAACAAAATGATGTGGTTCCATGGAGGCCAGAGGTTCTACAGGTACGTGGTGAATTATTATGAAATTTGAAACTTTTAACTGAAGAAATTGCAGTTGAACGGGCGTCATGTCATTGACCCATACGTGATAAACGATTATACTGAACCCAAACCATAAAGCAGAATTAGCCCCAAAAAGTAGTCTACAATTTTACAATATAGTTAAAAAACTTGAACTACAACAAATAAATAACAGAATGCAACACTTAAGTAATAAGTTTGTCATTATTCAATCTTCTACAGCTGAAATATTATCATACTACAGGAAGAAAAAGGAATAACCAAAACTGTCCTACTGGTACAAAGAAAATGTACAAACGATAAATATTTACCACCCCAAAATGACTGTTTAATCTGTCATCTATTAAATGATCAATTAATATAACAGTCCTATGTATATATCAGGAAATTTAGTGAGTGCTTACAATTTTATCACCAGCATGAGGGAAAAAATACCAAATCTTGAATAATTCCATTTAAATGTGCTGTATTTTGTAACATATCCAGTTGTGGCCTGACAGGATACTGTATTCTGAATACAAGTAAATTACAATTATAGTGTTCAAACAGGACATACGCTCCAATATCGATTTGCACGTGCACCACAAAAGCAGAGTTTTCTATTTTTTTCACTAGTATGTGCAGTTTAAGATTTTAGTAACTGTACTATGAATACCACCTTTGTGTGTGTGTGTGTGTGTGTGTGTGTGTGTGTGTGTGTGTGTTTAGTTGCATCCCAACACAGTAACAGTTATTATATAAAGGGCAAATTACACGATTTTCTGATCTATTATATTGTTCTGTTTCTTCATCACAAATATAACTAATAACATAAGAAATATAAATCATTTACAGATGTTTAACACACAACCATTCATATTTAGTTTTTCTCTCAAACAGAAAACACCTTCCACCTTGTGATGTCATATACAGAAAGTGCTCCACTGTGTTTTTAAACTCCAGACACCTTCACTAAAATCATTTGGATGATATCAGATCTGGAATTTCTAATCTCTTCTGAACAAAAGGTAAAACTCAGCTATTAACTCTACAGATTCATGACATCACAGGGTGGAACAGAGTGTTTCGAGGATGTTAACAGATTAATAATGCAGGATTACTCAAACAAATGTGACTCCAGGTATTTTTTCAGGAGTTTTGAGGAGGTAAAAACATTCTAACATGTCAAAAAGCTCACAAGAGTCAATTTTGCATAATATAAGACCTTTAAGGGGGGAAGGGGGGCTGACTTTTTTCATTACCTACCACCAATTTAACTTTCCTTTTACTCCAGGCACCAATATCATCTCAGGGGGTTACATTTTGTGCCTTTGTGCTAACGTTTGCCAAAATAACTGCTCTGCAATTATTCCGCTGCACCCCCACAGCGGGGAAGGGGGTGTCCTGCGTGAACGGGCCAGGTAAACCGAGACTATGCATGACACAGTGATCTTTAAAATGATTCGGATCCGTGTTGATGGATCTCCTCTTAGGCCTGTTTCTGTGAGCAAATAATGCATTTTAGTGCCTCTAATCTGCCCATTTATCACCGACCTGATGCAATTAATACGTAGAATGGGCCATACAGAAGTCATTGCTCATGTGATGAAAACACTTATTTCCATGCACGTAGACAGCCATGTATGTATCCTCCATTATCCTCGGTGGGGATGGTATTATTCTGCTAATCGTGAACCGTTTCTCTCTCTCGGTGGTGTATCAGGTGTAATCTCCAGCCTATACAAAAGGACTATAGTGCATGTGGAAGAAAAGGTGAGGTGAATAAATCATATGAAAGGTATTTGGGAGAAAGGTTTGTAATACTAAGTTTCAGAGTGTTGCATCAGCACGTAGCCTCGGAGTTAGCTCGGTTAAAGCAATAGTGGTGTTTAGGCTGCGTGTGGAGAGGACACAGGCATTTACAAGCTAAATGAAACCTGAAAAGAGCCTTTGCCCGATTGACCTCTTCACCTTTCCACAAGACCGTCTCCTCTCCACGCGGCACGTTCCTCGGTTTGCGCGTTTTGCAAAGTAATGAATATCGCTGTACATACAAATAACTTGATTATAGCGTGGGGCGAGCGCAAGATGACCTCAAATTAACTGAGCCATTTAGCTTCAACAAACTAATGCATCATGTAGCAGCGCGTTGAGTAGCGCCGCTGCCTCGGATTAAGAAGTAACGGGTTTCCTCTGAGCTCTCTGGTTACCCCATTCAACCTTAAAAATGCACAATATAAAATCAGTTAAGGCACAGTCCTGACCAGGAGCAGGGTCCTGGAGTGATATACGGCAACTTTATGGAAGCGCACAACTGACCAACGTGGATTAAACATTTTTACAGGCTTTTTATTACGAGAAAGTATTAAGTTAGAATGAGAACATTTTCTCATTAAAGTTTAATAGTTTCAAGTTTTAACGACATCATCATCATTTTAACGGGGAAAAGTTTCAGATATCCAGAGTGTGTCTGACTTTGCATAACCAAAGGCAAACGTACACATTCACAGGGCTTTAAGGCATGTCCCCCGCCCTTTGCTGCAGATTATACAGATTATACACTGATTTGGCCCTATTCACTGCATAAGAAATTACCTTAATATGCTCAGTTTAAAAAGGAAAATTGATGTTATAACCTATAATAATTACGTTTAATGTTTAGTACTTTGTCATAATAACAAATAAAGCCTGTAAATATGTTTAATCTACATTCTTACCATCCGATTTCACTTTTTTTTTCTATAATAACATTATAAGTGCATCTTGAGGTAAAATATCGAGCACCATTTCCAGCATCTTGGATACTGTGTGGCAGACATGATGCTGTTTATCAGTTATGCAACTTTAGTTTTCATTTTGTTTTCACAGAATGTAAAATAGATATGGAAAATACATGAAGGAAAAAAAATAGCTACAGCTCCGCATCTAGAACAGAGCTGAAACGCGGTGTTATTGAGATCCCTGTTTAGCGTCTCTGAGCTGAATCCTTATGGGCTGTTGGTGGATGGTGAACAAAGCGTGTTTATCCCGGAGAGGCCCAGGGCTGAGGCTGCACTGATGACAGAGGAAGAGGGGGCGGGCTCTGGAGCTCCTGTGGGCTAAACTCACACATCCACAACGCAACCTGTCGTCACATTGAGACGCAGCATATGCTTTGATATCTTACCTCAGTTTGTAGTGTTACTTCTGTGTTCTAGGTGTTTTTCTGGCATTACATCCTTTTATTTTAAGAGTTATTTGTTTAGAGGAAGTGTGGATACTAATGTTGTCA
>KN495270.1:0-10333 GCA_000787155.1 Scartelaos histophorus | reverse complement strand
TTATTTCTATGAATGATCAGTTCTTTTTAAGTTAAAATTAGAACTTGAAGGCCATGTTGTAGGCATCATGCAGCTAATGAAAATCCATGCCCTTGTGCTATAGCCAGGCTACTGTGGGGTTCAGACAAAATTCAGTTTTTTTGTACACAGTGGTTCTGTGGAATCACACAATCAAATGTGATTCCGCCGAAATATCATGCAAGAATCAGTCAGTTCTCATAGTTGGTAGCTCTCTAGAGGCAGACTAAAGGCTTGTCCCTCAAAGGTCTAAGATCATAATAGACAAAGGATAATATAGGCTAAACATTTGCCTACAGCTCCATTTGCCTTCAGCTTAATATCTCCTTTTATGTCCTACCACAGAGTTGCATGTGAAGTTTCTTGTCTGTTCTGGAGTGGTGCGCTGGAATGTCCACATTACTATACATAGACAAGCTTGGCCAACAGCCACAGAGATGGAATCAATTTGGTCAAATCAAATTTCATCATCATATATAGATGGTCAAATGTGTGTTTTGGGAGAGACTGTATTCTCATTGAGCTGGAGCAATGAACTTGATTGGTTATTTAGCCAATATGGTGTTCTCTGCAAAGCCTTCATGACCAAATGAATGAAGCACAAAGGGCTTATGCAGCATCCATTTTAGATTAGATATTTTCCCAAAGGCCTTTGGGAAAATACGCCTCTTTTTTAAAATACAAAACTTTTCTCCATGGCTCAGTTGGGACATTTCCCCATCATCTGATATCCTCAGTGGCCAAAGTATTCTGTGATCAAGTGCCCAAGCACCAGCCCAATAAGATGAAATATGAGAGTGCAAAATAGACTTACATTAATATTATTCCCGTTCAGAAAAGAAGAATGTTTGAAAAAAAAAGTGCTGCTAAAAAAGAAAGTAGTGGGAAAAAATAAAGTTTATGCTATTTAGACAATTAGACGTCAATGTGTACATAGCGGCATGTTGGAATAGCAGCATGGAAACATAATAGCAGTAGCAGTTGTAATAGCAGTAGTAGTAGTCGTAGTAGTAGTAGTAGCTGTGGTTATGTTTATGTTTGTGTACTGAATACACACTACACACAGAGGAGCGTGTAATTAAAATGCCACGCGCTTCAGTCATGTAGCATGAGTTACATGCTAACACGCTAATGTCATGCTAATGTTGTGGTGTAAATGCAGGGCACAGATTTGCATGTAGCTGCAGGCTAGAAAAACACAACAGGGATTGTGATGGTGCAGTGAGGAGAACTGGTGCCTCATATCAAGAAGGTTCTGGTTTAGATCTTTGAATGTCTAAATTTAAAAAACAAACTATGGTTAAGGTTGTACTGTGATAAATGAAATGGAAAAAATAAGGAAACAAATGCAATGAATCAGACTTTTATATCCAAGACTGAATTGAAAATGTGATGTAAAGTTGCACTGTGTAACTTTTTGAGTGTTTGTCTCTATGGATATGTCACTACTTAGCCTAGAATGTTCCACAGTGTGACATTAAACAGCTCTGGACTTATGTTTATTAAATTACGGGTGATTTTATAGCTCAAAAATACCTAAAAATAAACCAACATTCTCAGTGTGAGCAGGGTCGCCTCTCCACAGATCTGACCTGTAACTGTCTGGTTTGGTCTACATGATAACAGATTTAGATTTACAAAAGTTTTAAATTATTCTGTTCAAATTGGAGCTTTAACTTTTGGGGGAAAAATGAAATAAACTAAAATAAGAATCAATAAAATATATTTCCAAACATGTTGGAGGTGCATAGAATAAGACTTCATGGAGACACAAAGAGATTCTGTTCAAATACAGAATCAGCAGAGTCCAATACTACATGGATATTACAGCTTTTGTGTTTTTCTAATAGCTTCACATTCTCTTTCTCTCTGAAAACTCCTTCAGAAGTCACATGTGCTCAGTGCATTTGACCCGGTGTGGCCCTGTTCTATCAGGAGGATCAGGAGGGAAACAGGGCTGCAGCCTGAATCAGAGAAACTATTGATTTTACTCGTAACAACATTAACAATGTTTTTAATCGATACTTACTGCTACTGCAGTGCCTTTATCTACTTTAATAGTACTGTAGCATTAGCAGTAGCGTTAGTAGTACTTCTAAAAGCAGCAGTACTTACAATAGCAGATGAAATGTAGTAGTAGCAACTGCAGTAGTAGTAGTAGTAGTAGTAGTAGTAGTAGTAATACTTATACTAGTAGTAGCAATAGTAGTAATAACAGCAGTAGTAGTACTTGTAATAGTAGTAGTAAAAGTAGTCATAACAGCCACAACCACTACTACTATTGGCAGTAGTATTGGCAGTAGTTGTAGCAGCAGCAGTAGTAGTCCCAGTAGTAGTAGTCCCAGTTGTTGTAGTAGTAGTAGTAGTAGTAGTAGTAGTAGTAGTAGTAGTAGTAGTAGTAGTAGTAGTAGTAGTAGTAAAACTTGCTTCTTGCAGTTCTTTATTAGTTGCTGACTGCATTAAACATACGTATGCAGTGGTTGTAGTTTACAGTCACAGTAGTAGCAGCAGTAACAGAAGTTGTAGTAGTTACAGTAGTAGTAATAGTAGTACTAGTGGTAGGAGTAAAACTTGTCTCTTGCTGTTCTTTATTAGCTGCTGACCATATTTCTTAAACATGTGCACAGTTTGCAGTTTCCAGCCTTTAGTCTGAGTGCAGTGTTTTGTATCCACAGAACCTCACTCAGCACTTCCCATTGTCACAGCTGTGCCAGTGCAGCAAAACTCCCAACTCCTCCAACATGCCAACTACACACACTACCCACAAGTACGCATAAGTACGCACAAATATACAAGTACTCAACTCAGTCATATAATACTCAAGTTAACACAGACGATAAAAGATAATACTGAGACTAATTTATGCCACTGAGACACGAACCCAAGAGCAGATTTAAACCACAAAAATATTCAAAATTTACAATATTGTGAAAAAGTCATGAGTCATGTGAAAAAGCAGCAGAATTAAACAATTAAGTTTTTTTGCATCAGTTATGGGTTATAGAAGTCCTTCATTCAACCTTATGGATTAAATTGTGTCTCATATCTAAAAATACGATATGAGATACATGATACCAGGCGGGACAGTGGCTCTTTAAGACACGATACCAGACGAGACAGCGGCTCTTTAAGACGCTATACTATCTACGTTCTTTGAAAATGTATTTTATGCAGTTTATATTCAGGTGCACTCAACAGTCTGGAATTTACGGTACTTATATTTTGTCCTGTTATAATTTCCTTTCCCCCCATTATTAATAAATACTTTGTCACTATACTTCACTGATAATATTTTCACCACCATTTCCTTTCATCATCTTTTAATTTTTAATCTTAAAGCATAATTTTCAAGTTTTTTTTTTTTCTTTTACACTGAATAATATTACCATAAAGATCCACAACTGTTGTGAAGACGCCAGATGAAACATGTCAATAAGGTAAATACATCTGCTGCTATATTATTGCTAAAGTGTAAAAGACGACACAAATGAACACCTTTTTGAATAAATTCGAGTTAAGTTCAACGTTATACTGCATCTTATAAATAAACATGTTCAGAAAAGCAGATTTACAGCCCAGTGCCAGATCAACGGGCTCAAGAAACACCCAAAATATGAAAAACTCCTCCAAGATTAAAGCCGGACCCATGAATCGCATCCATAGAAATTGGCCGTCCTCGTGAATCCCGCTGTACGTTTTCATCCGAGTGCAGTGCGCCGTGGCCCTCGTCCTCCACCCGCCCAAAATCTCATTTCAACTGCAATTTCCACCTCCGTGTCGCGGTTCTCCGGCACAAAGGGGGAGATCAAACTGCCCTTAACCCCGGGACGAGCGCACAGACACGGGGGGAGAAAGGACGAATCAGCGGAGGTGTGGAGGGGAGGATGGGCGGAGGTGTGGAGGCGAAGGATCACAGTGATATTGAATTGAATTAAAACATGGCTGCCCTCTTTGTACAGCATGAGGGAGGTACAGAAGGAAGAAGAGAGGGAGGAGAGAGAGAGTAAAAAGAGGAGAGGGATAGAGGAGAGAGAAAAGTAACGATGGAGATGCAGAGCAGGAGATTGAGATAAAAAGAAGGGAAAGAAAGATGGAGGAAGATGGAAAAGGAGACAAAGAAGTGAGTGAGAAGAGAGAAAAAAGTGGGAGAAAAAAAGCAGGAGGGGGAATAAAAAAGGGGGAGGAGGAAGATGGAAAGAGAAAGAAAGATGAGAAAGAGAGATTAAGACAAAGACAGAGAGGTGAGGGGAGAGCGAGGGAGAGAAAAAAGCAAAAGAACAGAAGAGAGAGAAAGAGAGAACCAGGGAGAGAAAGGAGGAGATGAGGGGGTTGGAGATAGAGAGATGTGAGGAGAGAGATAAAAAATGGAGAGAAAAGAGGGGAAGAGAGGATGAGAAAGCTCAAGAGAGAAAGGAAGGCTGAAAGGGGGTGGGAAAAAAGTGAGAGAAAGGAAAACAGGGGGAAGAGGAGAGGAAGAAGAGAGGGGTTGAGAGAAAGGAGGAAGAGAGGGAGTAAAAAGGAGAGAGATAAAAGAGAGAGAAAGATAACAAGGGATGAGAGACAGAGCAGGAGAGTGAGATAAAACGAGGTGGCTATGGCGAGAGAAAGAAAATAGGGAGAGAAAGAGATGAGAGAGAGAGGAAGGCAAAGAGAGAAGAGGAGGGAGAGAAAAAAGCAAGAGAACAGAAGAGAGAGAGAGAAGAGGAAGGAGAGAAAGGAGAAGCTGAGGGGGTTGGAGATGGAGAGATGAGAGGAGAGAGATAACGAGAAATGAGGAGAAAAGAGGGGAAGAAAGGATGAGAAAGTTCAAGACGGAGAGAGAAAAGGTGAAAAGGGGTGAAAGAAAGAAAAGAAAAACAGGGAATAAGAGAGGGAGAAAAAAGATGGTTCTTTAAATCAATTGATCAATTACTGATACCAAGTGTTATCCTGATTTATTCTGAATGAAACATTTCACATTATGTCCGTGTTATGTTATAATTTGGTGACCATTTTCCAATTATTATCATCCCCCAGGACAACAAAAATGTGTAAACGAAACAAAACATAACTCCAGGTATGACTTTATTCACTGAAAAAAATAAAATAAAAAATCACTCCTGGGGGTAGTAAAATATATTAAATCAACTGGAGTCATTTTACACTGAAATAACATCATTCTGTGACAACTACAACTCATTTCAATTTATACAAACCCAGAAGTACTCATCATACCAAAGTCCTTCTAGATAAGCCCCCACACACAACAGATTAATGCTGTTGTTGTGTCCTTGGGCAAGACACTTAACCCATCTCATCCCCCTCCTTATTCTAAAAGAACTGCTGAAGGTGCTAAAGCGCTGTATAAAAGTGTAACCATCTATTATACGAATACAAATATTATATATTAATATATATAATAAATACATAAATATTAACATATGTGCACATGACTCAAAGGTTTTTATTGTGCACTCTTCTCTCTCTTTTAATGTTTATTTCTCTCTTTTCTTAATTTTATGATGATTATTTATGTTTTGATTTGTTTGCATTGTGATTTTCATGCATTTCTTATTCTGTAAAGCACTTTGTGTTTGTCTGAAAAGGGACAGTTTGGGTTTTTTGACATGAATCTATATTCAACATCATCATCCGTGATAGACAACAAATTGAAGTTTGATCTAAACACTGAAAGTATTGTTAAACGAGGGCTGCAAAGAATGTAGCTGCTGAGAAAACTGAACTCTTTTAATGTAAACAGAAATATTCTCAACAACTTTTATTGTTCTTTTATCAAAAGTCTGCTCACTTTTCCTTTCATTTGCTGGTTTCAGTCCCTGTCCTTGAAGGATAAGAACAAACTGCAGAACATTGTTAAAACCTGCTCAAAAATCACAGGGGTTAAACTGAGGGACCTACATTCTCTGTGGGAGGAGTGAGTGCTGAGCAAAGCCAAGTGTCTCCTGGCTCAGCTCCTCCGTCCTCTGGCTCCTGACTTTATCATGATGCCTTCAGGACGTCGGTTTTATGCTCCGGTACAGAAAACAAACCACTTTTCAAATTATTTTCCGCACTCAGCTATTAAATAGCTAAATTCTAAGGGTAGTGTTTTTTGAAGTTTTGCACTGTATTATGTATATTGTTCTTATATTGTGCTTTGAGTTCCACTTGTGGACTGTAATGGACTGACACACTGTGTGTGTTTGTGTGTATGTGAGAAGTGAGAACTGCTCTGTGAATGCTGCAAATGAATTGTCCTCTGGGATCAATAAAGTTTTCTGAATCTGAATTATCCTTATCATCAGTGTGGTGCATAAACACTGACTTACCCCCGACAGCCCCGTGAGCCCAGTTCTTGCCCGGTTTTGGTGCTGTCAAAAGTAGTTCCGGCAAGTTGGCTGCAGACACGAAAATAAAGCATTCTTCTTCCACAATATGTGTTCAAAAGAGTGACACAATGGCATCACAAAACCATCACACAAAAAAGTCAGACTTCATAATCGCTTGGCACTATTTTCTCTCTGTTCGCATCACCCAAACTATTTCTTTGATTATTTCATCACAGCAATGCAATTAATTATAACATGATTTTATATATTTTACTATTTACATGAATATAACTTCTAACTTCAAACAATGTCACACTTAAACAGTAAATTCATGACTTCTAACTGTGGTGGGAAGTACATTTTACTTAATAATGACAAGTAAATTGTATCTGATATTACAGCAGTTAAATTTACTTAAAAAGTGCTAGTGCAAATTGTTATGAGGATGTTTTCTAGTAAATCTTACAAGTTGTTTAATAGAAGAATTGTCTCCATAAATGTCCTTCACCAACTACAGCATTGTTTGATCTTCCTTTTAGTTGCGTTCTTCACACTCTCTGGCAGATCCACACAAACAGAGCTGTGTGCTGCTTTTTCCAATCGGATTACACAGAATCATCCATCACACACTCGGCTGCTCTGTGACTCACACATTTCCCGTCAGCTCATTACCTTTGGGTTTATCAATGCAAGACGCCACGTGCTCCGGTGACCACATACCCTGCTTCTCCACAGTGGTCCACGTACTTTTAGTGGTACATGGTGCTACTGCAGTTGAAGTTAGTACACCTGATTTACACCTGATTTAACATTTGGTTGCCGTTTTGGCGGAAGTTAGTTGTGTAGCATATAACTGTTGTGACCACCAGGGGGCATCAGTAAGAACGCAAGATGAGAGATGAAGTTTTCTGACTTTTATTAAAAATGTTGAACTGTATGGAGGTATGTGGTCCTAAAACATACATAAAAAAGGAAAAAAAATATAAATGATAAGATACTCTATAAAGACAGCTAAACACATCGGAAACTAGCTCAGTACTAATTAGCTGGCTCTTAGCATCTCTTGATTGCACAAATAAACATCTAATTGTCCCTTAAACACACATTTTCTATAATCTACTACTGCTAACAACTTAAACTCTCTGCAAACATGCTGATATATTTGCGTGGCTTTTTTTAAACTACTACCCCCTTCTTTAACACACACACGAGACTCCACAAGCTCCACACTGCAAACAACTAAAACACATAGTGATGTCAACCAAACTTGAAAACCACAGCATCTGATTGGTTTCAGTGTCTGTCAATCAAACACCCGGCAGAAATAGGTTATGATCTTCGACGCAGTTGTCAGAAGTATCAAGAATCAGATACTGACAAATGCGAAAAATTGTATCAAAAGTAGATCCTTATTTTTCGCAGGTATTGATATTAAAAATGTCCCATTGACAGGACAGAAATAAAGCTTTTCTTTAGAATGATCTGGAGCTGGATCAGAACAATAAGAGCACATAGACTAGTATACACCCATGGACCTGGTTTAGACCTGGTTTAGACCTGGTTTAGACCTGGATCACTATAGAACCTATCTAGCCCACTTAAGAATGACACACTTATAAGACTTCAATAGAAAATACTATGTTGAAAATCACATTCTATTGTCAAAATAATCATTGTGGTACCAGAATCGGTATTGAGTGTATTCCTTAGTGTAGGAGCCAAACCCCAGTTTTGTCATTTTTGTAGTATGTTCATTATTGAGATGATTATTCATATTTAGTTTGATTTAATATTTACTTCAATGGCATGATTTTGATCATATTGGTAGTTCTTTATGGTTAATGCGATTATTTGTTGATTATTATTATTATTTTGCTTCAAAATAGTTTGATCTATTTGAAGTTTTCTTTCAATTAATTATTGCTAACGTGAATCATAACCAAATGGCTCCTTATTTAAGGCTGGTGCAGGTGCATCATGGGTATGGAGTGAAGCCAGACAGTTTTTCAACCTCTTGCTGTCACCTTCCCCATTAAAATTTCACTTTTTTGTACGTTTGTATGTCTTAAATCATGTGAATACTCAATAAAGAGTTTTTAACTGCACTCAGATGCTCTCAATGTATTCATGTCACTTTTCAGTCATTTTAAAAGGTGGAACAAGGTGCTCTGGCTTCACAATTGTTTGGACTTAGTATCAAAATTGAGTTTGAAATTTGAATATTATGACAACAGTTTAAGCAGACCTATAAGAACCTTCAGTTAAATGTCATGTATCCTGTTGTTCAGAAATATTGTATAAGCAGCACTTGTGGCTCAAAGGTCTGTCTAATTTGGTTACTATTGCGAAAAGAACCCAAAGGAAGTCTTCATCTGCAAGTTTCTAAATGTCTGCATTTTTATTGCGCTATAATTAGGAAGTGCCATGTTAGCAAGCTATGTGTGACTGTGACGGCAAAATTTCACTCCGGGAGTTGTGAAAAGCTTAAAAAAATATCACAGTGGACTAAAAATATTGCGGATTTCTGCAGAATTAATGAACGAAGCACTAAACTGTGTGATTGTAAATGAGCATTGAGCTCCTTCATTTTATTTACGTCACTGAAAAGCATTTCTAAACTCATCATGGTGAATAATTAAGATGTTCTGAAAGCCTAAAGCAAGTGAGGAAGAACTTTGGGCCACTGCAAACTGTTTCAAATGGACTACATTTTTAAGACAATAAAAACCTGCTTTATCTATTCCAATTTATGTTAATCCCTCGTTCTGATGTGGTTTTAGTGTGATTTTCAGCATGTCGTCCCTGTACTCTGTTGTTTCTAGCCTACAAGATGAAACAATTCAAGTAAAAAGTGTTTTTTTTATTGTTTTTTTTTTCATATTTGAGAATTGTCCTTGTTTTAATGGTTTAGATTTGTGTTTTTTGTACAATTATTGCATTGAAAATATTTTACTAGCTCAACATTTGCTTTTCTTCACCTTATAACGGTGGAAAAACAAATCTACCCATTTCCTTTTTGCTTGAATGTCTTTACCGTGTCCCAGCGTGTTCTTGGGCGTACAACATCAAGACTCAGAAGCGTACCTCACAGTAGCGCTGCATGCTAAGCACCAGCAGCCTTTTCAATATTCATGTTTGATTTTCCAACCCCCCGCTGAGCTGCGCCGGGTGGGGCTGGGCGCACACATGGCTGATTCTCTGACTGACGGCGTGCCTGTAAAAATAGCGGCGGTTTGTGCTTTTGGTCGTGTTGGGAGGCGGGCTCTTTGGGAGGGGAGATCAGACGCCGGTTGCCCCAGTCGGAGGCACGTCACCGGGGCCGGGGAGGTGCTGTCAGGGCCCATAACGTGACGGTTCTGCGGGTGCACGGGTGGGTGAGCGCGTATGAACACACAGGGGAGCGCTGGAGGACATGGGCTGGTTAATAAGAGGGTAAAGCTTCTGAAACTGGGGCTTGTTATGGAGACTGGTGTATGGGAGAAATGGAGAAGGATTTTATGCAGTATGACCCAGACAATTATTTATCTATGTCAAGTTGGACCCCATCAAACGGACACCTACCCAAAAAAAGTCAGTAATTTGTGCTGTTTGGTGCTGGAAATAGTTTCATTTGCGATGCTTTAGTTTTGGAGATATCAACGATTCTTTTATTGTTCAAATTAGGATCAGCCAGCCCCCAGGAAGCTTCAAAATGCTCTAAATGACCCAAAATGGTGTTAATCGTTTGTGCTTCATTTGTGCTTTGTTTGTGCTGTAAAAAAGTTTCATTTGTGCTGTTATGGTTCTTAAGATATTAACAGTTTTATTTTCAGCTGATGACATCATCCAGTCTCTCAAAATGTTACATAGCCTCAAGAAAATTTGTGCTGTGACAATTTTCATTTGTGTTAGTATATTTCTAAAATGATAGTTATTTTTGCAGAAATTATATCATGTCATTTTCAGTTTTTTTTTATTATTAAATTAAACTAATTATAATACATACATTATTATTATTATCATTATTA
>KN495269.1:6017-17514 GCA_000787155.1 Scartelaos histophorus | reverse complement strand
TGTTCAAGTCATTTCCCTTGTGCATCAGGTTTGTGTAAATGTGACCTGCACACATACCTGGAGGCATACATGTACTGAAAGAATTCTAATTAAATGGAAATAAATACCTCTAAAATACACAAGTAAAAAATGCTGTACATTTACACATTTACACGCAGAACAAGCAGGACTCACCATTCCGAAGTGTCACTGTGCACTGAAACACAAAGACAATTAGCCGTTACTGTAGTCCATCCTGTCAGGTGCTTTACCTAATAGGAATGTAACAATAACGGAAATATTGTGATGTTGTATCGTCCAAGGCTTCTCAATAATATCATAGACCATCACAATATATTGAATTACAAGTTTCTCTGCTTAAATTCATAGTTATGATGCAGCAACAGCTAAAAAACTAGAACTACATAGCCCAGACCTGGGTATTTAAAGCTTTGAAATCTATTTACAGTGTGCGTGCGTCGTTTACTTACAGGTAATCTGAGTCCGAAACAAGTTAAAGTGCATGTGATTAGCAACAAGTCAAGATTTTTGGCCTGGCCCTCCACAATATTTTCTGCTTTTCATTTGGCCCTGGGGAAAAATAATTGCCCACCCCTGACAAAGACTCTGATGCTTTGTTATGTTTCAGTCCAATCTATCAAAAAGTAACTGTTGTCAGTCACTTTTAAATCTTAATTATTTGGATTATTTTGGTAGCTTCCACAATATAATGCAATAAATATGGATATTGTTACATCCCTAGCTAACAGGTATTTCTTTACATTGCTCTAACATGCTGCGTTCACATCAAGGCATTCTAAATTGACTTAAGAACTGAGCTGGAAACAGGTCAGAATCCTACAGTGGAATTTGCTGTTACTGTCAGGTTGAAGATTTGTTATCCTGGTTTATATCTATACACACTGGGCTTGGATAAGTTTTTTGTAATGCACAGCTATCATTTTATTATTATTGTTCAAAAGGTGGAGGTTTAAGTCTGAGCTCTTTTACGTTTTTTGCCTCCTCCTGTACCTACTTTTTAATCTAGTGTGTTTTTTTATATACAATTCAATTTCAATATCTATGATAATATTCCATACATTTGCAAAAAAATAAATGACTATACCTATATCAAATTGCTAACTAATATTAATCTAATTTAAGATGTAAACACTTAAACCTATCAGAAAGTAGTGAAATGATCTGTCCATGCAGTAAGATAATTTTACTTGGCAAGCTCTATTAAAATAAACTCCCTCTAAACTAAAATGAAACGGTCTCAGAAAACGAAAGTACAAAATAAATTTGAAAACAAGATGATGATATAAGCTTTAAAATCTTGGCCAGTTCAGAAATGTTTGCAGTGTAGGTTTAGGTTTGGGTATTTCTTTCAAAAACAGTGCATATTCCAAAAAGACATATAAGCCCCTGTCCTCCCTCTGACATTATAACATCATAAGATTCAATTAATCCACAATGTGAGTGTGTGCAAAGTCACTGCTAAGACCATTTAAGAACTTACCTCTCCCTCGTAAATGGTACATCCTGGAATGACAAAACACAAAAGTCGCTCTAGTCAATCCTAGAACAGCAGTGAAAGTTTGCAATGCTAAAAAGTGAGTATGACAAGGCAGACTACTCATTTTATCAAATCATCATTACAATATCATTAGATTTTCTAAAGATCTTGCCTATTTTTATTTTGTTGAGTTGTATAATTTTAGTTCCTGGGCACGGGCACCAAATGATTTCTATGAACAGATGTGACATATGAAGATATAAGGGCCAAAACTTTTAAAATTCCAAGTCTAAATTACACAATAGTGATGATTAGACAAATAAACATAAATGACAGCATTTTATTTTGTTAAAGCAACAAAATGGATGGAGTTTCCATGTTGATGTTTCTTTTTCTACTAAACTTTTTTTTCCACAACCTGCTACTGATGCCAAATAATGATAAATAATGACCACATGTACTATCCCACCAAATCAGAATTAGAAATATCAACTCGTGTCATATGTACTTCAAGCTCCTCCTTCTTACCATGTGGCACGTGTGGGGCCAGTGCCATTTTAGTTCTGATGATGGCGGATTCAGTTGCCAGGGAAACGGAAACAATAGCCAAGTCCAGCCTGTTGAACCTGTGACAACAAACCCACAGCTGTCAATCACCAGCCCCACAAAAACATGTACAGACAGAGAGAAGAGAAGAGGGGAGAGGAAAGGAGGGGAGAGGAGAGGAGTGAAAAGAGAGGAGATGAGGGGAAATGAGAGGAGGGGAGAGAAAGGAAGAGAAGAGGGGAGGGGAAAAGAAGAGAAAAGGGGAGGAGAGAAGGGGAAGGGAGAAGAGAGGAAAGAGGAGAGAAAGGAAGAGAAGAGGGGAGGAGAGAAGGGAGAGGAGGAGAAAGAAGAAGAGAGGAAGGGAGAGGAGAGTAGAGAAGGGGAAAAGAGAGGAGGGGGAAGAGGAGAGAAGAGGAGAGGAGAGGAAAAGAGAGAAGGGAAAGGAAGGGAGAGGAGTTTGGCACTTACAGGATCCTGTAGTCGGAGCACGACAGGTTTCCCTTTGGACCAAACAAATAGAACATTCAATTCATTAATTATTCACATTTGTATAGTCCCTTCATAACCTGCCGTAAAACAAGTCCACAAAGGACTATTTTACTTTTCTGCAAACTGCATTGTCATTTTAGGACAATTAAATTATGTTATAGACTTCCATACAAACTGTACGCTTCAAATTCCAATTTCAATAAATAATTCTCAAAAGGTGAATACAATTAAAAAATAACAAACCTGAGTTTGTGAATGGTCAAAATCTTAATTTTAGAGGCTAAATGAATAAATATAATATACTAAATAGACTAACATCCAAAAGAAAGAAAATACTGATAATTGTTAACAGTAAAATGACATATTTGCTTTTTGTTTTGATGTGTGCACATTTTTAGTTTTTTATTATTATTTTTGATACCTATGTTCTATGTATGTGCAAATACAATGTTTGCTGTAGTTGCAATTAAAATGTGAATAGTCATGCGGGAGAATATGCTTGTGGGCTGAGCTTTGGAAAGAAGGAAGGTTTGAACAGAGCCTGAGAGAGATTACTTGATTACTCAGACCTGCATGGATGACACTAAAACCTCCTCAGACATGTTTTGTGTGACGAACAACCCCCTCTTGAAGAAAACTGATGAGAGTGAGTAGTTGCATTGTTTGTGTTGGATGTTGGTCCAGCTGTTACCTGTGGGACAGAGTGTGTGAGGGCAGACAGGAAGATGGGCAGGTGCTGTTTGGCAGGGCCCTGTGTGTAGAAGTCAAAGAGTGTGTTGATGATGGTGTCTTTGTCTACGGGCAGAGGCAGGGTCAGCATCTGTGCACTCTGCTCGGGGGTCAGCAGAGACAGGACGTCCAGCTGTGGGCAGAAGGAGGACACACACCAGGTACAGGTCAACAAGTGTAATATAGGCCCTTTAAAAAGTGTGTCAAAAATCATCAGTCATTTTGTTTTTCAACTAGTTTCAGGCTGGAAAATTCTGTCATCTCATATTGTTGCGGACTTTTGGATCAACTTTATACTTTACTATCATACTAACATTATACTTTCAGTACATTATAAACATGCTTTTGTGAGAAGCTTGGATCTTGTTCTCACCTTATTTTTTTATTTGCTGACAAAATAATTCTCTCTCTCTCTCTCTCTCTCTCTCTCTCTCTCTCTCTCTCTGTCTCTCTCTCTCTCTCTCTCTCTTTGTCTCTCTCTCTGTCTCTTTCTGTCTCTCTCTCTCTCTCTCTGTCTCTCTCTCTCTCTCTCTCTCTTTGTCTCTCTCTCTGTCTCTTTCTGTCTCTCTCTCTCTCTCTCTGTCTCTCTCTCTCTCTCTCTCTCTATGTAGGTAGGGCAGATGAATATTGGTTGGCACTCACTGGGTTGAGCTGTGGGTTGAGCTGCAACAGATTGTTGAGAGGCAGGAGCCCAGCAAAGGGGCCCAAGTTCAGACGGAGCCACTCAGAGCTGTTCACGGACACACAGCTGGGTACTAGAGAAGGAAAAGAACACTAAGAGTACTGCCCTCACAGCACACAGGAGTCCACACACACAACATCATATACGCCAACATCCCCACTGCATATTTTATTAACTAAACTACATTAACTACACAAAACAAACAACAAAGCCTTGTGGCCACTACTTTTAAATAGTTGTCAATAATAATCTTTTAAATCCCATTTGTTTAATTGCAAGAAGGTGGAATGGTTTGTGTCTCTAAATATTAACCCTGAAATTAACCCTGAAACAAATGTAACTACAGCTCTATGATTCCCTCCAGAGCACCACAGGACTCATATTCAGTGCTTGTATACAGGACCTACCTCCATGTGTCTGTGACCTACATAGTACAGCATAGCCATGTGACAAAACAACTTAAAGTACACATCACAGTATGTGCTGTGTACCTGATGCTACATACTAGTGGTACACAGTATGTGCTGTGTACCTGATGCTACATACTAGTGGTACACAGTATGTGCTGTGTACCTGATGCTACATACTAGTGGTACACAGTATGTGCTGTGTGTACCTGAGATGGGGCTGGAGAGGAAGCGGATGATGTAGTTCTTAAGGACCACGCGCTGCTGCTGTAGAGACATCTGGTCAAAGTCCTGACTGAAGGACTGCAGGCTGAGAGAGGAACATGAGCTGATTCAACATTTGACAGAGCTCAGAGTGTTGCAGAGATTATTTGGTTAATTGGTAATCATAATGATTCGGGTCACAAAAGAATTATATGAACTAACACAGTGTAAGAATTTTAGAAGCAAAACAAAGTCATTTCTATTCAGTCACTCTTTAAAAATCGCTTTACCTGTCTGTTCATGCCATGTCCTGTGAATCATTCAGAGTTTGATTTCATAAAGCAGCTCACACACTGTACCATGTGAATGAAGGATTTCACTGTTGGTCAGTCATGTGTGGATGATAATAGTAATAATGACTCAATCTTAGTATCCTATCAAAACAGTATCAGAACACTGATGTTTTCTATAGTGACATCTGCAGTGTAGCGGTGGAATGGAGCTGCTCATAAATGTGTGCTCCTGCATACACCTGCAGACAGTCTGGTCCAATAGTGCAGGACTATTGAACTTGTGGCACAGGAGCCACATTAGGCCCTCCAAACACCTTGCCCAACCCATTTCACAAATATTACAATATTCTCTCCTGTTTACTGGATTTGTTAGTCATGGTTTAGACCTGGTTTTATTTTGGGCAGGTACTAGTTTAGTACTGGGTTGATCTCAGTTTAGTCCTTGTTTAATTCTGCTTTCGACTAGAACAATATTTAAGAAGTCTTTTCTATTCTCAATTTCATAAATATCATACATTTTTCATATTTCAATTTCAAAATATGTCATAAATATGTCAAAAGTGGTGAAGGTGAAATCATAGCCCTCTGAAACATCTGTCCCTCAGGATTTGAAACACACTGTAATAGTGCTTGTGTGCGTACATGGTCTGGTAGGAGGAGCAGCTGAGGTTCCGTTCACCCAGACAGCGCAGGAACCTTCCGGAGGCATGTGGAAGGAAGCCTCGGAGGCGCTGGGAGAACCATGTGTGGAGCAGGCTGGGGTTATGGAGCTCTTGGTCTGTCAGCATGGACACTCTGATCTCCCCCAGAACGTCCAAGATCTCAGGAGCAGAAGAACCCAGACTGGCCATCTGCTGTCAGCACATGTGCATGGTTAACACTGTGAGTGACACTTAGTAACTGCTTTCATTTTCTTTCAAGAATTCAGAAAGACATAGAGTGTAAATAGGTAAGAGTGGATGAGTCAGGACCTTAGCAGCCAGCAGGTCCAGAGCGGGGTCTAAGATGGAGGAGAGCCTGGTGAGCAGAAGCTTCCAGAGCACTTTGGAGTGACTGGTGTTCCCGCCCAGGTCACAGGAGAGCATGGAGGCCAAGTGAGCTGCAGTGAAGTTCTCCAGCTGTGACATGAGACAAGGACAGACATGTATGGACTGCATTACAGATATATGAGATTTGAATACATTTTATTTATGTTTTATATATAATATTTGTATATGGGGGGATAAGAATTACAAAAGCTTTTCCTGGTTTGACAGTGTCTAATGAGGTTTAAAATCGTACTTCCTGGTCACGTTATAATTAAAGACAGACAGTACACAGCAGATTTATTTTGACCTCAAGAGCTGCTTATATAATATATCTGTACTGGGCAAGATACATTTTGCACAAATACATGAGGAAAAAATGTATAGGTATATCATGTACCAGTGAATTAATGGTGGGCATAGATTATGTTAAAAAAATAATAATAATAAAAAAATAATAATCTAGATTAAAATAATTGCCATTTTAGATTAATCTAGATTAATCTATATCAACGCTATCACGTCACCCACAGTGTTCAGCGCCGCTCACAACATGACATCACCCACGGTGTTCAGCACCGCACAAATGAGGCTAGCTTTGCTAATGGTTACAGGAGCGAATCTGGAGCCAGGCTCTATGTCAGGGGAGACGAGTTCTAAAATGTAATGGATGGAACCAGGAGCAGATGGATGGAGAGTTTTGATAATCCAGTGAAAAAATAACATGGGATATGTAGAAAACATGTGCTTTAACTTCAAAAGAAAATCATTACAAATCAAATCTAATTTTCTCAAACAAGTAACAAATGCATGAAATGTTATTAAAAAAAAAAAATAATAAAAAAATCAACTTTTCAAAATGTAAAGCCAGCAAGGCCCATTCATACTTTTTTACGCTGTTTTACACTGCATCAGATTATTAATAAAAATCTTTTGCATAAATAAACTCAGTTTTACAACATATAACCCATAACCACTAAAGAGCCACATCAGCCTGTTTTATATTATAATGTTTTTAATGCAGCTTTGCGCACATTTGTTTACTTTTTACAAAAACGAAACTTAAAACTGCATGGCTAATTTGCATAAATTATAAACCTGAAAAAAACAGCTTGCTCGTTTTGCGGCTAGCTAGCTATGTCCATTCATATATACGGTCTATGGTCGGTAGCTAATGGCAATCCACTGAGCAAGAAGGTTAGTTAGCTTGTCGGATAGAGCTGCGCTGACGGGCTTGCCTTTGTTACACTCAAAGTAGTTTGACGGCAACTCTTCCCCGGCGTTTCAGTGCTTGACCCGGCATCAAGCACTGAAACGACGGCGAAATATTTTTTATGTCAGTGCTTGACCCGGCATCAAGCACTGAAACGACGAAAATCGCCCTGATAAGAGTCCCACATTGTTAACGCAGACAACGGCCCACCACTAGTTAGAATGATTCAAAGGTCAAGTGCTGTATCTCCACACTGTCTTTATAAAATATGAAGGTTTGCAGATGACATATTAAAGAGGAAGTCATGTCTCAGACAGGTAGGAGCTAGAGGAGCAGTGCTGACCTGAGGGCAGGCGTACTGCTCTAAAGGGAAGTCACACACAGAGTCCACAGAGATATTGGAGAAGGACAAGGACCTGTGAAGGACAACACAGAAACTCAGAGCTTCTCTACAACATCATGTGTGTGTATGCATTTTACACAGGAAGGACTTACACATTCAGGTGTCCACACACTTTTGTGCCTGCAACAGACAAACATCAGGAGAAAGGTCATTTTACTGTATTTATTCTGGTTTGTATTTGATTCTTGCATTGTTCATAGGAGATCACAGCATTATCTTCCCTTATCTCCTATTGATACTTTGCAGCTGATGTCATCTATCTGTCGTCTAATCTGTCAGAGTAGCTGAGCTTTATTTGAACACAATATGACCATAAAGGTAAAAGGGTGAGCTGATTTATGCTGTTAAACAAACCATTCACACATAAAAGCACAAGCTAGCTATCATTAGCAACAGTGTTTCAGTTAGTTCCTCTCATCTTTTGTTGAAAATCAAATACCATGAATACTCATATTGATCACAGGCTCCTAAAATGTGCTGTTTAAATCTATGTTGTATTTTTTCTTGAGTTTTCAGAGTTTTCATCTTAAAAACTTGTTGACAGTGTTTGTGTGCATTGTGACTTCATGGTAACCACTGAACATTCCACTTTACAGATGCATGTAAAACACCATTAGCATAATGTCACTGCAAAGTATCAGTATCAGGGAACAAATCATTTCCTTCATGCATCTATTGTCTAATAGTCCAAACAGTGTTTAGGACTGAAGAACAGTCTGATCAGTTAGAAGAACACCACATACATTCAAAGTAAGTTTGATCCAGTACACAGACTTACCATTGAACTGTGTGACAGGGCACTGCAGGGAAAATGGAGACAATAGTCAGACAAATGACCCACTGATCGGTATGTGTTTGTAGTAGAAATATAAAAGAAATTAAACCTGTGAAAACCTACCGTCATGTTTTCTGGAACACATTCTGTCAGGAGGAATTAAAAAGACATAAAGTGAGACATAAAAGGAGTTAGTTCCACATTGTCACAATAATAAACCATGTTATTCCTGTTTCTGAATATTCAGATGGACACAGACACAAACCCTGTGGTGCGATGTCCATGAGTTCCTCTATAGAGGCCCACACCTCAGGCTCCAGAGCCGGGGGCACAGAGGGGACAGAGCCGTACAGACGCACTAACCTGCATCACAAACACCATGTTATCAACATACTGTCAAACAATGTTCACTACTACAGTCATCACAACATGTCACACTGGTGACACTACAGGTTTAGAACTCACATTTGTGTGTAGAGAGGACATGGCACGTTCACCTAAAAGCACACAGTGGTAAAAATGATGTCAGACATTTCAAACACTTCCTCATAACGCAAACTTACCACATTCACTTTCATAAGAAAGTCCTGCTACTCTATTAGACTAATTGTGAATGTTGTATGTGGAATGTTCTATTAAAACTGCTGTGTTATTCAATCAATAAATACTTAGTTAAAGATGCACTTTCTGGTGGAGGTTCTGCCACCACCTGACTGTGTTCATATTATTGCTTTAGCTGGAATGTCACACAGTATGGCCCTAATCGCATTTAAAGACAAGAAGTTATGTCACCAATCTGAGTTTCATGGCTGATCTGTGGAGTACCCCAATAGCAATAACTATATGTGTTTTTGAATAATTGCAAGAAACTTAGGATAGGTTCAATGCCATGTAAACAAGCAGGAAGAGCACTTTAATCTATAAACATCTCATATTCTATATTATTTGGGCCTTTAGAACATGCTTTAACTGGTTTTAGGATTTCACATTTTACGACCTAAAATAATCTATGTGTATGGAAAACAAGTTGCAGTTATTAAGTATGGATGTATCGATCCAGCTTTTTTCATTATACAGATACAGACTGATACGATAGCTTTACCCTATATTACACAACATGGACTCTTGTGAGCTTTAAGCCATGTTATAATGTTGTTACCTCCTCAAACACAAACCTAGAGCATACGTTGCATTATTAGTCTGTCCACATCTCCAAACCTCCAAAATGTTCTGTTCCACCTTGTGATGTCATGATGAGGTAGTTTTCAAATTAACAGATTCCTTTTACCTTTAGCTCAGTAGAGATTGGAGAGTGGAGCACTTCCTGTATGTTTTGTTGTGAATCAACCAAAACACAATTAAAGGTCTGTTTGTGATGAGGAAACAACATCATAGAGTAGAAAATAGAGTAATATGGGCCCTTGAAGTATCTGCCGATACCCAATTTTGACAAAGACTACAAATAGACTTTATTTTCCTTGTCCATGTAAGGCAGAAAGTGTTATATAGTTGTTTTATCACTAAAATAACAACTTTCTAAATAAAAGTTCAAACATCACATTCACTAGTATAACAATCCCTAGTATGTCCAATCAAGATATTTTGGAGTCACAAATTTTCATGGATCGGCGCAGATATTCGATACCAGTATCAGTGTCAATATCAGTATCAGTATCAGTATTGGTGGATTCCAATTATGAAGTAGATTTTTGAGGATAAAAGCACTACTGATCCTCACCTTTGGGGCCAGTGCGAGAACGGCCTTCATCACCTCTCTGAAGTGCGATGGTGGGGCTGAGAGGAGGAAGTCAAAGACTTGCTCCACCACCTGGGCTTTCTCTGCAGAAGAGGGCACAGGCCGGAGCAGCAGCTGTGCCGTCTGCACAGGACTGAGGAGGGACAGCGCCTCCACCTGAAAGATAAAAACACACAACATCACAGGGTGCACACAGGATCACTACTCACATTCAAACTGAAATCACCATTTGAATAATTACACAGAACTAAGCGTAAAGACATTTTCATTGAGGTGATAATTTCCTCTTTAAGAACTAAAGGTCCCTGTGTCTCCATGGGGTCTTATTCTGTGGAAAAGCTGCTAACCGTGTAGTTTAGACCTCTAAAAACATGTTCTGAAATGTTCTGTGTCAGATGCCCTCCTTGTGTGTCCTTGGGGTCTTATTCTGCATGAACTGATTGACTGATGTATTTTTATTTTGAATTTGTGCCAAGAGAGAAACAATAATCATATACATACTACATACACAGTGTAATAACAGAAGAAAACTTATATTAAACAATTTGCATTATTATTATTATTATATATATTTTAGTTTGCCCAATGCTGTCACTCACCCTTATAGCATGAAAGCAAAAAATCTTTATAATTACTAAACTGTGAATGTTGGGGCACTGCTTCAGGTTTTCACCCAACCCATTCCATAGACTAATCCCACACACAGATAAACTCTGGCTTTGCCTGATGGTTTTAAAATAACCCCTCCCCTTTAATATTGACTGGCAGTATATTTTTGTTTGCTTTATACAAAATGAATACAATGAAAATATTCAATGAAAGCTGCTAACCCTATAGTTTAGACTTTAACAAACATTTTCACAGGTGGAAAGTATTTACAAATACTCATGCTAGTGTAACTGAAATGTTGCTGTGGGATAACTGTATCTTTGAGTAGCTTTTTAAACCTTGTATTTGCTATATTGGGTATATTATGCAGCATAATGATGGACTGATATCTTTATGGTACTATATTGCTATTAGAATTAGTAGCTTTTTTGTCATTTTACTTAAGTACTTTTTTCACCGCAGTATTTTCTTTACATTTTAATCATGTAACTGTCCTTTTGCTTGAGTACATACTAGTACTTTTAGTACTAGTAATTAGTTAGAATTCATAATAAATGGTTGAGGCCCAGTAAAAATGTAGTGGAGCATACCCCAGAGAAGAACTGGTTGAGCAGGTAAAAGTCTGTGATGGAGGCAAAGCGTGAGAAAGAGCCAAAGTTCTGCTGGAGCCACAGGGCACTGCTGTTGGACATACAATGAGCACCTGAAAACAACAGACACACACAAATTATATAGCAAAACAACAAAAGCTCACCTGTATGTAACGGATAATACTCCCTACAATTGTACAACAACTCAGCCGTTCTTAACAGATAACACTCCCTACAACTCTACAATATATAACCCTATGTCCTGTTAATCATCATAT
>KN495267.1:0-12484 GCA_000787155.1 Scartelaos histophorus | reverse complement strand
TGTGTGTGTGTGTGTGTGTGTGTGTGTGTGTGTGTGTGTGTGTGTGTGTGTGTGTGTGTGTGCGTGCGTGTGTGTGTGTGCAGGTATCTTCTGTACCTCCAGTTGAAGAGGGACATCTATCATGGCCGCCTGCTCTGCCCTTTCGCTGATGCTGCCTACCTGGGAGCTTGTATAATACAAGGTGAGTATGTTACACATGGGACATACACAAGTGTTATTTTTGCTAGTTGTTGTTGGCAATACGAACGATGCAGTAACATCACCAAACCAATTTTTTTTCAGTCACCTGTTATTGAATAATACTGAATATTGCGTAATAGATAAGTAGATAAGTTTACTGGGAAGTATTACAGTCAAGTAGACAAGCAGGTGGCAGATGCCCTCTTAGAAAAGTTACATACTGCACCTGTATTTGTTAGCACAAAATAGAGTGTATTATATAATACTATATATTATATATTTAATAAAAGGGAAATCCAAAAGATAAAAGAATATGGCAGCTGAGTGGTGAGCACTAACACTGCACAGTCAAAACAAAACAGGATTAATGTTTCTTTGGTGGAATTTGCCTGTTTCCTGCTGTGTCTGGGTGGTTTTCTCCGAGCTGGTTGGTCCTGACCAAGTCTAGATCTGGAGATGGGACTCTGAGCTCACAGCTCCCGACAGGCTTCTCTGGCGACAATGATGGAGGAGCTTTAGAGATTGACTTTTCCTCATGAGAGCTGAATAAAGTCTATAGGATGCACACCAAAAACTGCTCTGCAGGCAATCTACCACTTACTTACTTCCAGTGGCGATGTCCATACTTTGACCCATAGTATTTGCCAATACCCGGTATGTGGCACCTGTTTCCTTAAAACACAGTTAACCTATCACAAGAGAACCAACTGTGTTGTGCAACTGTTATGTATCCTTCAAATCACCTGTGAACAGCTTTGTATGAATAAACGTTCAAACATTCAATTAAAGACCCAACCAGGATATCGGCCTAACCAATATCATGTAACTGTTATCCAATCCAGCTAATGTTTCAGTATCTGCGCCAGTATTCACACCAAGTATTGGTATCGATGAATCTCTATACACTACACGTGCTTGATAAACTACACACAGTAAAACCTCTATCTTACTCATTGCTTTAACATGAACACCCTCCTGACCTGCTCTCCGTTTAAGCAAGTACAAATCCTGTTACTTATCCTTCTTTCTCCCCCGTACAGTCTCCCCTCCGCAGACTGCTCCTGTAATCCTGTGTTATAAACCCAAGCACGAGCCCTGGGAAAACCAATAGACCGAGTTCTGCCTAATTAGAGGGAACATTTAATATGGAGCCACTCAATTTGATAGGGATTAACTGTGGAAGCCAGCTGAGTCTCTGATTGGCTCACGTCCCCAGAGACCAGCTCGCTATTGGCTGAATAATCCTGTATCGCTGCGTCTCATTGGCTGCTCTGTTAATGAGGGCAGGTCCCACTTTGTCACAGAGCTAATTATACAGTTAGAGATTATGGTAATTAAACTCCAGGCAAGTTTGGAGGCAAACTTTGTCATAATTATCATGAAATATTGAGACCTATATTCAATTTTTACCACAAATTTGAGCAAAATTTGTTTTACCAAAGTACTAGTATATTGTATACGCTGCTCATGAGGTCATAATAAGTCAGCTGTGTGATATCTGCATAGTATGTATCTATACATTTTATTATATAAGTATTTGATTGTCCACTCATCAGAAAGTGCACTGTTGGCATGCTAGTTTTTGTTTGCTCTGGTCTCATTTTTAATAATGTAAAAATCAAGTAGTGTACTCTTTCTGTATAGATTAATATCAAATTTTCTGATGTTTCCTCATCACAAACATACCTGGAGTTGTTTTATTTTATTCACACAATTTTAACACGCAAATCCTGCATGTGTAGGGTGAATTCTTCTCTCACCACTGTGATGTCATGTGGTGACATAAGTGCTCCACTGTGATTGTAAACTCCATACACCTACACTAGAAAACATTAAAATGAACATTTCATGACATCACAGAGCAAATAATCATTTGAAATTATTGTGGTTTCAAAGGTTTTGTGTCCTGTATGAAGAATTATATCTCATGTCTTTCAAAGATCTTGTATGCTGTAACTGCATTCATCCTCTTTGTATAATGATGAAAAGTCCTTCTCGTCCTCTGTAGCGGAGCTGGGGGACTATGACCCAGAGGAACATCCTTCAGATTACATCAGAGACTTCAGGCTTTTCCCCAAACAGTCTCTGAAGCTGGAGCGCAAGATCATGGACATGCACAAGACCGAACTCAGGTAAAGACCACAGACACAAGACCGAACTCAGGTAAAGACCACACACACAAGACCGAACTCAGGTAAAGACCACAGACACAAGACCGAACTCAGGTTAAGACCACACACACAAGACCGAACTCATTAAGACCACACACACACAAGACCGAACTCAGGTAAAGACCACAGACACAAGACCGAACTCAGGTAAAGACCACAGACACAAGACCGAACTCAGGTAAAGACCACAGACACAAGACCGAACTCAGGTTAAGACCACACACACAAGACCGAACTCAGGTTAAGACCACACACACAAGACCGAACTCAGGTTAAGACCACACACACAAGACCGAACTCAGGTAAAGACCACACACACAAGACCGAACTGAGGTAAAGACCACACACACAAGACCGAACACAGGTTAAGACCACACACACAAGACCGAACTCAGGTTAAGACCACACACACAAGACCGAACTCAGGTAAAAACACAAGGTAACAGGTGAATAACATGAACACAAGAATGAACTGTGGTAAAAACCGTGATTAGGGCTGGGTGTCATTAAAAAGCTGCTGGTACTATACCTTGATGCAAAGGCCACGATACAATGTTTTTCAATACAGTGCACATTTGATTTGATATGTTTTGATAGGATATATTTCAAAACGATTCAATACAAAACACACACAAAAAAAAAAACAATACAAAAAACAGCTCTTTCACAAAATAATTGAATGAAAATACAAAAAAAAACTATTGAGCCCACAAAATTTATACTGTATCATTAAATTAAACAAGACATTATATCTATTTTTCAATATTTTTGCACAGCCCTAATGGACATCCACAAGACTATGTACCAGGTGTGAGAGAGAGAGACCAGGCCATGTATGAAGTATGAGGATAGAGAGCGAAGGGGGTGAGGTAGAGGTGTAGGAAAGTGCTTCTGCAACATTAAAAACAAAATAAAAATCCCTGTATACAAAATTATAATTTAACTGTAAAAATAAAGGAAGAAATAAGCTCCTTTAGCAGAGGAAGCTCAGGAGGTTCCTTATTTGAATAGATCCATGTTCCAGCGGTGGAGCTGAGGTTTCCCACAAGCCACTACAGATCAAAACTGCACAGATCAAACCCAACTTCTCCAAACACTAATGTACAAGTAAAACTCCAGCAGATTCTTAATTTAAATCTTCAGCATAAATAAACTTTACATTATTAAACTTTACAACATGTAAACCATAAAGACGACAGAGCCACATCAGCCAGTTTGAGATTATAATGTGTTCAGTTCAGCTTTGCACACATTTGTTGACGTTTCACAGAAACGAAACTTAAAACCACATGGCTCATTTGCATAAACTATAAGCACTGAAAAAAAGGTTCGCTATCAAAATAGTGAAATAAAAAAAATAAAAAATCAGGATAATGTAGAGTGGGCTAATAGAAACATATTAAGACCACAATAACTCACTGCAGCAGTTACAGAGAGAGACAATATTCCAACGTATGTCAACTGGAGCCAGGGTCAGACGGAGCCCAAAGCTCCCCCATGCTCACTTCCTGCTTGGAGCACGCCAGCTAGTTCATGTGCACACAACAACCACAACAACAGATCCACTGTGTACTGCAGAGTGTAATGTATGGTCTTAGATTTAAGAGTGTGAGTGTGTGCTGTGACATGAAGCGTCTCTCTTCTGAAGCAGCTCTTAGACTGATGAGATACAAACTCAAACTCGACTCAAAGAATTAAATGTAAAGAGCTCTAGAGAAATTGCACTCATCAAAATAAACACTGTACACTTTATTACTGTTTGGCCCCAAGGGCAGACTTTTGGCTAAAGGATTTCTTTTCATTATGTTTGAGAAATATCTCAAATTATATCTAAATCTCCATATTGAAACTTATTTTACCATTGAGGAAATGACTATGGTACTAGTTCAGAGCATCATATAATTCTCATGTTTGTCTCCAGGGGGCAGTGCGCTGCACTCGCAGAACTGAACATGGTGCAAAGAGCCCAGAGCCTGGAGACGTATGGAGTGGACCCTCACCCCTGCAAGGTAACAACTCACACACGAACTACACTCTGAAGGCGTGAAAAACACAACCAGTTATTCCTCACTTATCTTATGCTTTCCAAGCATTCTGCTTATTGACCATGATGAGTTTATAAGAGCTTTTCACAGTGTGCACTTCCTGCTTATCGCACAATAAAACACTATGATTAGATGCAGAAGCACACAGTGGACCCCAAGCTGCTTATACTATATATATTTACTAGAACAATTTTGCTGAAACAAATGGAAAAAATCTGCTACAAGCATAATTTCTCATAATGCAACTCTACTGGAGCTTCACTGTTTTGGAGAAATATCAAACCATTCACAAATGTTGAATCTGATTTATTTTGTTTAAGTTCTTTCAACTGAGCATAGTACTTATTTTGGGTTGAATAATGCACCATTTTCTGAAACAATTGTGAAAAAAAAATTTTACTTATACTTTTTTACTTATACTTCGTGTCAGGGTTAGCCTTGTAATCACACTGTAATTACATTACATGGTTAATATCCCTGTAAATATGACAGGGATATTAACCATAAACTAGCTCAACAAATCTACAATCTGACAGTTAATCAGCAAATTCCACCTGAGAATTCTGACCTGTTCAACTACAGCGATTCTCGTATGTTATGTCATGTGAACACACCATTAAAGACTGAGGTAGTTTTCAATAATCCTATTGAATTACCACAGCTGCCCTTGTGTTAATGTGAGAGGAAACACGAGAGAGGTCAGCCACTTAAAATGTCATCTGTTCATTCAATCTATCAAACTTAAAGGTCCTATATTACACAAAACTGACTCTTGTGAACTTTCGGCCATATTATAACATTCCCTCCTCAAAAACAGGCCTGGAGTTATGCTTTGTTTCATTCACACATGTTTGAGTAATTCTTCATTATTAGTCTACATCTCCAAAGCTCAAAATGCTCTGCTCCACCTTGTGATGTCATGAAGCGGTAGATTTCACGTTAACCTTTTACCATTAGTTCAGTAGAGATTCGCAATTCCAGAGTTGATGATTCTAGTGAAGGTTTATGTGGAGTTTAAAGCCACAGTGGATCACTTCCTGTATTACCACATGACATTGTTTGTGATGAGGAAATATTATTATAACAGAAAATAGTGTAATATAGCCCATTTAATAATTACCTGGTGGAAATGTCAAATCCCTACAGTTATATCAGTTAGTCAGAAGATTTTAATTTACAATATGGTTCATATGTTTTCTTTTGTTGTGTCCTTTGGTGTTGGTTCAGACCCAGTCATTCGGGGACACCTCATAATCAAATCAAAACGTACAAAGTGGATTAAGATGAGGAAAGAAAAGGGCGGCCAACATAGTCCACATGCTCGAGCTGGGCTAATTGATACTTTGCACTGACACCATGCGTAGGGTGTTCTGCATCTACCTCTAGGGTGGAATGTTCAGCAGTTATCATGGTGCCATAAAGCACACATTAGCAAACACAGTCAAAAACATTTTAAGATGTCTGAAAACTAAAGGATACAAAAGGATTTATGATTGTGATGTTTGAAAAACTGTTGGCTAATGGTAGCTAGCTAGTGACTGTAATGTTATTTGAGAATAGTTCCAGCTAATTCAGTTCTTTCTTGTTAGATTGTGTTAAAACAAAGCCCTGATTAAAGTATAACTTGAGTAACAGAGTATTAGTATCACATGTTAAGGAAATGTTCATGATATTAGCTGCAAAGTATCAATATAAAATACAAAATCCCATCAATGTTAATCTATTTTTAACATTTATGAGGTGTAATTATTGAAGCAGTGAGGTACAGTATGTAACTTTCTTGAGGTACGTCACCTGCATGATTCCATACAAATATAAACTTAAAACCTTCCCCATGGAGAGATTCATTTTATACAGAGAAATGCTATAGCTAAAGGAACTACATTTCCATGGAAACAAACAGGTAGAGGCCCCTTTCAGGATAAATAAGAGTCAGGTTTGTGGAGGTGCAAGCCCACACAGTAAGGGTGCATGTTTTTCAGTGTTACAAATGCATTTTTTAGAAACAGTTACATGTTATAAGTCATTTGTGGGCAATTTGAGATCATGATAATAATACAATGGCAGTGATGTCTTCTTTGCACTTACACTAATAATAATAACTACACTTGTACTTGTGTGTTTGCAGGATTTTACAGGTTCCACGGCGTTTCTGGGATTCACGGCCACTGGGTTTGTGGTCTTCCAGGGAAACAAAAGGATCCACCTGCTCAAATGGTATGGGAATAAACAGAATTCATTTTTTTTATTATAGATTTCATTGCATAGCCTTTAAAACTGCCTAGTTTGTCATAGTTTACATTTACTATTATTATACATTGTTTTGTGTTACGCCTAGAGATAGGATGGTATGAAATTTCCTCTGTGTGATAACTGTGACAAAAAGTACCACAGTCTGCATACCATGGAGTCGCATCATTTATAATGCTTAACAGGAACAAGGGACGTTTCCAGTCAAAAAGTGTTAGTATATTGGTGGTATGCATTATTTTCTCCTATATCCTTCTTTAGTTTGCAGAGATGTATTAAAACACAGATAAGTTATTATCAGGGCAAAGCTGCAGTTAGGTTCACTAGGATAGGCAGACCTATGGCTTTAAATATTATTAAGTAAAATATCATTGGAAAAATACGGTAGGCTTTTGATATGTAGTTTGACCAAATATAATTATAAAATGTATGTACTTCTGTTCATCAGTTACCTGTGTGGGTTTATATCAGTATGATGTAATGTCATTCATGCCCGCATCACGTTGTTGTGTGCATCAGAGCAGCCAAATGGCACGAATATAGGAGCAACATTTCCTCCTCTGAGCCGTTTGGACAAAGTTTGGAAGGAAAATGTGCAGAAGAAAACAGGGAGGACGACGATGTGAGGAGTCCAAGTTGACAACAGATGAAGCATGGTTCTTTGGAAAATCTTTTTCTGTTATTTTGATTGGCTCTTCTCACACTTTTTTTGCTTATGTGTTGGCTGATAATAATTGTTTGTGAAATTGTGAATCCAGTTGGGTGTTTTTTATCTTCATGTCTTTGGCTCTTATTACACATAGTTACAGCTGCCATATGCAGTACCTTCTGCATTCTCTCTTGCCTCATTACATTCTTTCTCAGTAGCTGTTCATATGCATGTGTGGTGTGTCTTCGGTTCAGTGAGATGAGCAGAATTCCAGCCAAGGCAAGTTTTCTTTGCAGCTTAAGAAATGTTTGTTTTTAGTCCATTTTAGTCCATTGATGAAAGAGTAGTTTTTCCCAGTGTTTCCCAATCATCACGAGTCACACAGACGTGATCAGGTCTTGTAAATCCTCTGTGGGTGTTATACACCTGTGTTTAATGTGTGAGAAACTCTTCAGGGTCCTCAGTGTCTCTTTGTTTTCAGGATTGCACTTTGTCAGTACCGATGGAGGCATTAAGGGCTTTTGTGACAGCTGTGCAGATGTTGTTCACAGCTTCTCTATACAAAGCACTGAAGTCATCTTTCCAGTCCACATGATTGGATCACAATTCAGCTATTTAGTGCCATTCAGTAGGTTTAATTTTCCACACTCTTCTCAGTTCACTCACGGTGAGCTTGAAATCTTGACAAAGGTCATGTGGAATTCGGCTGATATTCAGATGCTGCAAATATTTCAGAAGAAATCCAGGGAAGAAACTAATGTTGGACCTTGGGGAGCATCAACTTCAGCCATCAGCATAGTGTACAATGTGTCTTCTAGAGCACGGCGCTGTAGTGTCTGAGTAATGGGGTCAAATTCCTGTTATTATGGGGCGTTTGGAGCTTTGAGAAATTTGCTGCTTTCAGTTGGATTTGTATTTTTCCATTATTGTCTTGTGTTGTACAGTTATTTGGTGAAGGATCAGACAGACATGTTGCATGGCGCATCTGATACAAAGAGTTCAATGAGTGCGGCAGTTTCAATTCACACATTTCAGTCTTCAAAGAGCTGGCTTGTGCATAGATTGTTAAATTTTGCACTCAGTTTCATCTCTTCACTTTTTTAAACATTCCTTGAATTGTTTCATGTTTTCACATTTCTGCAGTTACATGTATGCTCAAAATCATATTATTTTCAGATTTTTGGAGCTAAAAGAGGATTAAAATGAGAGCAAAATCATTAATTTCTTTCTAATCCCTAAAAATAATTTGAAAGCTCCAGAAATCAGATTGTGTGCATGTAAATTTAGTGACAGTGGCAATAAAACCTTTTCTGATTCAATTTCTGTTCTACAGTGTTTCCAGAGGTGGGTCGTACTTCTCGGAATAGTTTTCATACACAATATTTTTACCTCTAATCTAATGTACTTTGTTGTGATGACGTTTACGGTGATGTCAGCTCCCACTGGGCACTGCAGTTTTTTAGAGGACCTGTCACTTGTATTATGTCATTTCAGGTCAATATTGCAATTTAAAATGTCCAGAATATATCGTAATGATCCGCAGGTATCACAGATTATAACTATACAGCAGACACAAGCACAATGTCCATAGCTATTCCATTTGTACAGTCTATTTTATATCAAATTTTACATCATACTACCCACCCCAAATTTAAACTACCTGTTATAGAAATGCCTCCAGCCAGCACTTCATTTGTCACTCCTCCTGACGTCCTTCATAGAAATTCCCATTAGGATGATCCGTTCCTTGTCGTCAGTTGAGACCTAAATATACTCCACTCTTAACATAGACTCTGTTCTCCTCAGGGCCGACGTCAGCAAGCTCAAGTTTGAGGGGAAGACCTTCTACGTCATCGGGATCCAGAAAGAGGTAAGAGACAGGAGGGTCTTTAGCTCAGATTAACCTGCTGCACTTACATATAAGGCAGTGATGTATGATCTGTCCTGCACTCTTTCTGATTAAAGAGGGTACATGTCATGTTTTAATCAATCAAAGTAATGATTGATTTATTGCATACATATACATCACCATACATGTGTTTTTTAGTCCAGGATAGTCCAAGATATTGAGACATTTTACCTTTTATCTGAAAACACCATAGACACAAAAAACACTTCAAAGAAATCGCCATATCCATCAATAGTTATGTTCACATACCACTGATGGCTGTTTGCTGTTTGCATTTAACAGTGTTACAACTCCTTGTCTGGCAGATCCAAAATGATGTCTCCCTGTATTTTTTATTCAGATCAGTATCAGTTTGATCATGATACAAATGATCGTGCAGCCAGATTTGTGTTTTTTTCAGATTTGTGCCTACATAGACTTAGATTTAGACATAGAAAAACTTTATTGATGCACAAGAGAAATTACTTAGACACAGTTGCTCACAAATCATAATATATTATAATAAGAAAGAGTAAAACATATGAATTGTAATAAAAAATTTAGTAGGAAAAAAGATAGCAAGAGACAGGTCTCAAATCATTTATAAATAATTAAATGTAATGTAATGTAATGTAAATGTATATGTACAAGTCAAAATAAAATAGAAAATAAGTAATTTGTTATTTAGAAATAAAATCAACTTTATGTCACCCCAGATTAACAGAGTTTAGTGCTTTGCTCATTGATTCTGTGGAAATGTTTTTCAGTCCCGTAATTTTTTTTTTCCATTATTTTTTCCAAATATGGACGGACAATGTGCGTCCCTGATTGGCTAATCCACCTGTCAATCACGCCCACTTGAAAACATGGAGATGTGCCAGTGACCAGGCTCACATCTTTGTAACATATTGAAGAAGTTTGTATTCTGGACCCCAGGCAGTGTAATTAAGAATCTGATAATAATCTGATTTTGAATGTGCTGCCACATGGATTACAATAAGGCCAATGCTCCCTTCATTTCATAACACAGATGTCTGCAAAGTGCCCAGTACCTAGACATCTAGTATTGTGCAAACAGTACAAAAAATGTTTACAACATCAATGGTGATCTAACATAATGTTATACTCATGATTTAGACTGAATAACTTTGCAACATTCAAATAAGCAGCAGGTATGAACCCCCATCACCTGTAAGCTGAGCTGTCTCAGATCTGCTCTGCAGGAGTCTGGGTCACCTGTGTCACCTCCGCACTTCAGCAGAACTCACCACTGTAAAAACAAACCATAAATGTATTCCAATAACTTACATTTATGAAACAGCACTTTGTCATTGTTCACTTGTTTTATATTTAGAGCTGAAATCTTTATCAGAGCCTGTCACATCATGTTCAAATCACAGTAATTCCATTGTTTTCATTTCAGCTGTAATTAAAATGTCATTCTTCTTCAAAATATTCACACTCATTATTATTTGAGCTATTATCTAGCTACATGCTTTAATTTGCAGAGGTGGGTAGTACTCAGTGACATTTACTTAAGTAACTTTTAAAATTAATTTTCAGTAGCTTTTACTCCTATTGAACTAAAAGTTGTGTTCCACTGGTTCCACTGTGAGTAGGTCAGCAAATGACAAAAGCTTTAAGTTGACAATATGAAATGATTTGAACATTTGTGTTTCTTGCACCCATCCTTCAGATATGATTTAGTTTTTCTAATTTTTGTGTCTGTCCTTTTAGAATATCAGATTTTGTGCATTACTTAATACTCTGTACAATGTTGGCTATTCTACCCACCTCTGATGAGTTGCACTTGCTTGTGTCTGGCTGTGGACTCCCAGCTTAAGAAACACTTTCACTGTTTTTGTCTTTTCTTTTGTTTAACACATAGTCATCACAGGTGAGTAGCTTTACACACAAGGAATAGAACCCCCAACCTGGTGCCTCTCCCTGCAGCCAAACCATTACACTACATACCATGTTTCTGTGTGCATTATTATATTTTCATTCTGCTGTTTTTACATTAAAATGTTGTTTTTGTTCTTTATGTCAGTTTCATGTAGATTTGTGTATCAGCTTCATGTAAATATATAAACATATGTGATTCCTCCTCCCACCTGTCCAAGTGTGCTTTCTGCCTGATGGTTTTAGCGTTCTTGAGAAAAACACTGCATGTTTCACTCTTGTACTAAACCAGATGTCCCACTTTGTACAGATGATATTTTATGCTTTTTAATTGCCTGACACAGCCTCTTCTCTCCGCACTGTGATCCAACCCCCACCTCTCACTCACACATACAATAACAACGACACTGCTGATTTTAGTACAAGATTACAATGAAACGTTTATACATTTTCACACACTTAAAACAGATGAGGTAGACCTGTTATCATTACCAGCAGGGCCCTGATGAAGACACTCACGCTGACGCTCTTTACTGAAATGAAGGATTTTTACTACTTTCACTCTACAGAGAGCATCACACCTCTTGCTGTGAACATTGTCTGGTAGCACAAGCAGGCTACCTCATTTGTTTTAAGTATCTTAGATGTTTTAGAGCATGTGCAGATCACTTTCTTGACCCACTGATGCACTCACTTTTTGTTTGCTTTAAAATTAAATCAATATAATGTTGCCTTATTAGATGTGAATTGTTTATAAGTTACATGTTTTAATGACATCCTTGATTAGTTGGAGCTGACACAACTAGTGTCTCGAGTAGTTGTGCAACTCCTAGTGATCAGTAAACTCAGTATTTGATTTGAACATGTTTACTTCGTCAATGCTAAAATCCTTGTAGCTTGTAGAACTCTTTCTGACACCACCACGCTCACTGCTCTAAATTACACTTGACTTGAAAAGGTGCATGTTTTTGTTCTCTTCTGATCATCCAAAGTGGGACTAGTTCTTGTAGATAGTATTCTGCAGAGTATATCCTGGTGCAGAGCCACACATGCCACAGCTGCACTGTGTGTCCAGACCTTTAGAGAATCATATGTAGATTATCCCTCATAAAACACAAGGGGCTGTGTAGAGCGCACACTCAGCTCTGGGAGTAAACTGCATTTTATGGACACTGTAAATCTCCCACCGTAAAGTGTGGACCTCATCATTCAAGGCCTCTGTGTATGTATATGTGTATGTATATGGCACCATTTATAGAGTCAGGGCTGTAGGCGTTTCCATGTAACTGTAACTCATTCCCATATTATTGATCTCTGCTCCCCCTGTCATTTTACCTAATACTTACATTTATCACACAGACTTACAACAGAGCATAAATTAAATTAAATTAAATTAAAT
>JACN01112204.1:0-16176 GCA_000787155.1 Scartelaos histophorus | reverse complement strand
CATAACATAAATCTGAAAATAACCCAATGTTTCGTCACTGAAAACATGTCTGGAGTTGTGTTTTGTTTCATTCACACAAAAATACTTATGGCTCCAAAAATAACCCAATGTTTCGTCACTGAAAACATGTCTGGAGTTGTGTTTTGTTTCATTCACACAAAAATACTCATATGGCTCCACTGTGTTTTTAAACTCTCTATATCTTCACTAGAATCATTTGGATAATTTCAGCCCTGCACTGCAAATTTCTCTGATCTGGCCAAGATTTTAAAACTAAAGGTGCTATATACAAAGACAGTGAAACAAAGAAAAACTATTAATACTCTATACACACACAACAGCAGAAATATGCTTCATAGTTTCTACAATAATGCAGGTCGTTACCTTCCTTGTACAAGTCCTGGTCTCAGACTGACTGAGGAAGGGGGAGCGGCTCTTTTATCACCCAAAGTTCCTCCCCAAGCCAACTAACACAAAATTAGGGGTTTTCACCACTAAAACCCATATCAAAATATAGGAAAATATACAAAAAATAATAAATTAAACAACATGGCCATGTCTCTGCACCGCTAGCAGCACTAGGAAAAATAATATTTATATTTTATTGCGGGAAAGAATACTGTGGTGACATCACTGTGACATCAGACGCCGGTGCCCCGCGCGCGAACCCGGAAATAGGAAGTGAGCGGAGCCGTGAGTTTGACAGTGGAGCGTGCGGTCCGGAGATTTACTGGTAAAGTTTATTGGCGGACAAAATTACGGACGTGGATGGTTCAACAGTGGATTTGTGCGCACCCAAGACGAGTGTGGTGGTGTTCGGATGAGAAGTATAGAGGCGAGCGAAGCGTACGGACGGGCGCGGGAAACGGAGCGGGAGACGGAGCGGAACACGGAGCAAAGTGGATGAAACAGGTGAGTGACCAGCGCCGGCTTGTTTGGGCGTGTCTAGGTAAGCGCGGAACTCACAGGGTTAGTCCGTCGCAATCAGGTTATTCATCTTGTTTTCAGATTTATTATCGACTTACTACTAGGGATGAGCAAAATAAGGTCGCATGAGATGATGAGACTTCACAGCCAAGTGATTTAAAATGTGATTCATTGAAAAGATCTCACTTTGCTGCTGCCTGCTGTTACTTTGCACACATTACAACCAAATTGTGCTGTTTTTAGTCTACATTATTTCAACTAACACATTGGTTATTTGTAAAGGCCTGTATATAAAGGCCTGTATAAAATTCAAAGTGCACACCTCATTTTGAGACCTTACTGGGAACGCCCATTTTTGTTCGGTGCAGACCTCAAGATCTCATTTCATTTCGCCCATCCCTACTTACTACTTCTGACGCTGGTTCATTTTAGTCTAGAGGTATTTTATATTAACTCTTATTTTGCTGTGTGGACTAATTTTAAGTCATTTTCTGATAGATTTAAGTGGTTACAGCTTTTTTGCAGTGTGGAATTTCCAATCTCAATGAAACAAAAGGAACAATTTTGCTAACTTGAAAACTACCACATCATGACATTAGACTCAAATGTGTGAATGAAACAAAATACAACTCCAGGCATGTTTTCAATAAGGAAACACTGGGTTATTTTCAGATTTATGTTATGATATAGGCCTTTTAAGGAGTTTGTAATTGTACAGATGTATTGTGTAACGTTAAAATACTCTCTAATTATTACAAATTATAACAAATTTTTACTGTCAGAGAATCAGGCAGTGTGTAATTTGGGTGTGTTCATGACGAGGTAACAACATTATAAGAGATTCAACTTTGCCTAATGTGGAACCTTGTGGGACCTTGGTGCAGGGTTATTACACTTATTTATCTCTATGGAGACAGCAGGTGACGCCACAGGACAAGTTAAGCGTCACATCAGTGGAGAGGCGAGCCCACTCAGTAGGAATGCAAGTTTTCAAGTCAATAAACCCTTTGAAAAATTCTAAACAAAAACATTCTCAGGAGGCAAAAGTGAAGTGGAACATAATGTGATTTTTATTAATTTTTTAAATTCTAATTTTCATTGACAATCAAATAGAAATGACAGTTACAATCCCAAATGTACACTTGGCTATTTTCATCCTTCTTACACATACTTGGTTTCACATATGTCTCTACTATAGTATTGAAATTTTCTTTCTTTTTCCCCCTTTTTTCTTTCTTTTCCTTAAGAATACAAATGAAAATAGAAACTAAATAAACACAAAAAACAAAAACAACTGCTACTTCACTGCTTCACTACTTTCACTGCTACTCAAATGTTCAAATGTTCAAAACAATCTGAATGAAATTAATGAAATGAATCTCAACAGCGATTCATTTCAGAATATCATAAAATGCAAAAAATCTCAAGGGCAATTTGGAAAATGAAAAACACTCAGATACATGTGAACAATAACAGTGCCCATTTATAAAAACACTTACAACTGAGTTTTACATTATTTGATTATTTGACAGTCTATAATAAACACTAAGTGTTTTACAAAGACAGAATCCACATTTTGAGGTTTTACTGGACAAATCTGTATAGAAAAGTTTTTTACTTCATCTACAGATATATTAGACATTTCATCATAAATTATGCTTTTTGTGAAGTCCAAATACTATTTTACGGCTAGAAAACAGTATTTTTTTTCCATCTTTCTTATCAGAGAAGCAAAGTAAATAAGATTTGTACCTTGGAAATTATTTTTTTTTGTTATAATGTCATAAAACCATTGGAATTTAGATCTGCTCACCAGTTAATCATTGTAAATATATGATGTTAGTTTCATTTGTTTCCACTTGCCTCCATAACAGAAATGTAAACATTTTAATGACATAAGTTTTGGAAGGGTCTATAAAAATCCATTTTATTGAGTAAATGGATGAATGCATTTAAAGCTAAGCAAAGTAACACATTTACACAATACACCTTTAATGGTTCTCCCACAGTGAACACAAATGCTGCCTTGGAAATAATTTTTTTATTCCTGACCCCTGAAAAACTCCTGCCTGACTTTTCTATACTTTCTCGCATTTTCAGCGAAGTTACAGCTCATTTAATATTTCATACTGCTTTTCTTGTTCATTCTCTATGTGGTAAAGTCTTCGCTGTAAGTCCCCAATAGCTGTTCCAATCTCCCGATCCCCATCTTTCCTCGAACCCAAACCCAGTATCCCGTCTGGTTTGGGGCTGTGCTGAGACCCACCACTGCGCAGCCTTCTCCGGTCTGTCGCGGTTGGAAGCTGGCTCCTGGCTACAGCGATGCAGACTCGTTCAAATGGGAAGCGCCGTTTCACCAATTCTCTGTGAAAGAAATGACAAATCTTCACATTTTGGTTGGAGTTTTTCTTCCTCCCGTCGTGCGGAAAGTGAAACCTGAAAGAATAAATGGCAAATTCATTCGTCTGTACTCAGCTTGGCTCCTCTCCTCTGGCTGTCAAGAGGTTTTCTGCTAAGTTGTGCCACTGGCGATAATTTAGAATGGTAAGATGGTCGTTTGCGGAGCGGTAGTCGCTTTGTTGGTAAGGAATGGTGGCTTTTAATGGGGACGTTGAAGGTTTGATTTCTGCGACTGGGATTGCATTCTGCCATGGTGTCCTTGGGCAAGAAAATGGATTTAACTTACTTCCGCAGTCATGCAAGTTGCTTTGTTAGTAGGGAATGCCGGTTTTTAATGGGGAGGTTGGATTTAATTTCATACTGCCATTGTGTCCTTGGGCAAGACAATTGATGTAGCTTTTGCAGCAGCCTAAAAATAGTTGCAAATGAGTGCGAAAGTACATGAAAATAAAATTGCTGCAACATGTGTTATATTGATCTTTGTCATTCTTTTATTTTTTCCACCAGGATTATTTTTTTTTTTTTTCAAAGTAGAAAGTTTGCGTGGAAATTGTGTCCTTGAGCAAGACAATGGATCTAACTTTCCTGCGTAAATGACATAATGACATGACATAACTACAGACTTGCAGTTATGTCTGGCTGCAAAGCACTTTTTCATGCAGTCTATAATGGTTGTAAACGAGAGCGTACGTGAAATAAAAGTTGGAGGCGGCGGTCGCTCAGTTTGTTGAGCGTTTGTCCACTGATCTGAAGTTTGGCGGTTCAAATCCCATTGTTTGAGCTGTCAGATCCACTGACCCTCGATTTGCAGGTGTCAGTAGAACTCCCACAGTTGAATGCTGCTGCTGTGCCTTTGGGCAAGACACTTAACCCACCTCGTCTCTAGTGTTAGCATGCATTCGTTTTATGTTGAGTCATTATGATTTGTTAGTTGTCGATCATGTAATATTCTCGAGATATTTTTAGACTCAAAAACCCTATATAAAAAGAAAAATCTAGATCTAGAGTAATGCAAATAAACAAATCTGTTATTCATTAAAGCCACAGTGTGTAACATTTTAACTAAAAAGAGATTAATCTGAATCTTGTTTTATTGTACTGTCGTAAGGCATTGTAAAAACAGAAAAAAACCTGACTCTTATCAGGCCTGGAAAAGGGCCGCCTCCTCGTTTTCACGGACATGTTCATTTACCTATAATTTCCCACAGTACGGCGTGAAACTTCACCCTGGAGAATGTTCTGAAATGTGGTTTTAACTTTCCTTTTCTATAGAATTATCAGTGTAATTATTCACACAGTATTTAAATGTAAAAGGATGCAAATTTCAGGGTTACAAATGAACAAGACTTGATCATAATTAGATTAGCTTAGTGCTTCAATAAACACATTTGATTTCTATACTCCATATTTAACCCAACCTTTGCAGTGTGATTATTAAGAATGATGACGATTAAAATACATTGTGAAATCCGGTGTTGATTGAGATGAGCGACAAAAGATTCCTGCACGAGCTCGGAGGAGTACATAGGGTACGGCTTTCATAATATCTGTGATTAACGCTGCTATTTTTACCCATAATTATGGAGACGCAGAACTCGGCACAGCTCGCAACTACGCGCCGCCATCTTGATGAAATTTGCTTTGGAAATGAACATTCTCATTTCTTAATATTTTCACGTGCCGTACTCGTTCCAACATTGTCATTCTCTGTGCAGCTCCGTGGTTAACAGTGACACTAAACTATCACTGAAGCACTAAATGTTTAAACTATTATTACCCAGAACTAAATTGGTATAAAGAAGAATAAATAAATAAATAAATAAAGCTGATATGAAACTATCTTATGAATATGCAAAACAATAATAATGGTCACACTGTTTATCCTTTAAGAAAATCTGCTTGTAAAATTATTTTCAGTTGGTTTGTATCTCAACGAACTCTTATTCAGCCTCCTGCTTTCCAGTTTCCATGGAAATGTTGTTACTTTGGCTATAATATTCCACAGGATGGCATAAAACCTCTATAACTCCATGAAAAATGACTGGAAGTATGTTTTAATTTTCTTTTTCTGTGGAATCATGCAGGTGACTTTCCCCCTCCAGAAAGTTGCAGACTTTGCATACATGTGAAATATGAAATTAAAGTGCAGTCAATCTGATGGAGCTGAATTAATCGTAGCCTTATCCATATTTTACATGCTTAAGTTTCTTAGGCAGATGAGTGGAAGCTTTGAACACAACATTTGCACATGACAGCCATGTGCAAATGTTGAGTTCAGTTAGGAGGAAGTCTGAACCAGCTCTGTTGAACCGTCATAAAGTTGTTTTGCATTCTCATTTACCCTCTCGAACTTCTATTTGTCATTTGTCATTGCTTCAATTTATCTATGTTCACTGCTCTGTGCTTTGCTGTCCAATTTTATTTCCTTAATTTGGTATACATTTCTTTGCACAAATAAAAACAAAATTGTGATTTAGAATGTCCAAATTATAATAAAATGATCCATGATCATAGATTATAACTATAGCAGACTCGCGCTCTTCTTTAATAGAAACCAAAGCTGCTGTGGAACATTTCACCTGTTACTTAACAAAAAAATTAATACCTGGTCTCATTTGCTTTGAGTTGAGCGAATGAGGACTAATCTAATCCACACAAAAGTACTCACAAACATTCCAGAGTGTAAAACCACTTTTAGTCAGAACAAGTGAAAGTGTTGGTGGTATCAGACGCAGGAAGTGAAAATGGTGTGCTAAGCATGCTGGGAGAGTGCAAAATCAATGCGACTTCACATTTACATCTGTATAGCACTCTTTGATCAGTGTCAAATATGTGACATCTATGAGACTAATGGTACGTTCACACTGGAGCGCCAAGGCGTCCAGTTTACATGAAAAGTCTAAGTGGACGCACGTTTCGAGTGTCCAGCGTTTTTGCAGAGCGTCTTCCGGCGTCAGCGCGGCGCCTGTACGCCCCAAACACGCTGCGTCAATGTCAGATTCACAGCTCTGGACGTATGTCCAAGGCATCCGGGTCAGAAGTTGAAAATGCCGAACTTTCACCGTTGGACACGGCGCGTCAACCAATCAGGGCCTGCCCTCCAGTGACTTAGCAACGTTACCGGGAGAAGGAGAAAAAACAGAAAATAGACCTGGAAATCGGAGCCACAAACTCGATAAATTAAGAAATCCACACCATTTGTCTTTAGTGGATTATAAATACATACATCCCGCAACCACGAACCCCACCCCAGGACTAAATCAGGACTAGACCAGGACTGAACCAGGACTGGACCAGGACTAGACCAGGACTGAACCAGGTCTAAACTAGGTCTAAACCAAGACAAAGAACTGATGTGTTTATGTAATAAAAACACTATAGCCACTGTAGCCAGCTCCTCCTGAGGGGTAAAGGCGCTCCCAGGCCAGTTGAGAAACATAGTCCCTCCAGGGAGGCCTGGGTCCTCCCTGAGGTCTCCAGGAGACATCCACTCTACATGGAGGAACAGCGGCTCTACTCCAAGTTCCATGTGATTGAGCTTCTCACTCTGCCTCTAAGAGAGCGCCCAGCCACCCTGATGGATGAAAGTAAAATGCTTCTGTGCTTTGTCGACCTCCAAAGCCTTTGAATGGTGTGAAAGAACCGTGGTTTATAGAGGAGGTATGGGACTCCTGCAGAATCCTAATGTGACCTATGCTGTACCCACTACCCCCACCTCTGCTCCCTCCACCTCTGCACCATGAAAACGACATAAGAAATGTGTACATTTTGTGTTTGTGTTTAAATTGTGTTGTTGTAAAGTGTTTCTTTCAGAGGTATTCATACGTTTTCAAATGAAGACATTTATATTAATATGTCTGCAAATATACTCTTCAGCATTATCTGGGTGATATTTTATTTTTTAACAAATCTAAATTTATTTTTTGCACTCTAAACAATTTATCAATTAATCAAAAGAATAATCACCAGATTAACCGTTTACCAAAATAATTGTCAGCTGCAGCCTTTGAATGGACAGTTGGAGGATGGAGGACAGAGAGACTCCTGCAGAATGCTAATGCAGCTGTGCCACCAACACACTGCTCTACTGTGGTTCTCAAAAGTACTGAAAATCAAACTAAAATCAATATTCAAACTAGTATCAAAACTAGATACTAATTTAAGCAGGTATCAATAGTAAAGAAGTTCACAGGACAGAAATGAACCTTCCTGAAGCTTTAGAATGATCTTGAGCTGTATCAGAACAAATATAAGAGCACATATAGTATAAGTATAACCCATGGACCATGAAGGAACCTACCTGTATGACTGAGAGAATACACAGATATAAGACCACATGGGAATATAGTTCCTATATAGTTGCTCTCTAAATAAAGAGAGCGTAGTCATTGTGGTATTAGAATCAGCACTGAGTATTGGGTCTGTTCCTTAGTATAGAAATAGAGTTTGAAACTGTAGTATCATGATGACACTGCCCCCTCCCCGCTCCCCCTGCCTCCACTCCCTCCACCTCTGAACCATGCGTCTTTTCCTGGCAGATCTCCACCCATTTGCCCTGATTTTGATCTGTGGCAGTAAAACCAGTGCAGGACTGAAGGTATTCTCTTGAAGCAGGTGCCAATGCGACGTGCAGCTTTGAGGAGGAGCCAACCAGAGCGTGCTGTCATGTTGGAGAGTCAGGATTTTACTTTTAATTTATTTTCCCCTCAGAAAGACTGGAGTAAACGATGCCGATCAGAATAAAACTGGAACGAGTGAGACGGTGAAAAAAGATAGTCACTGATAAGTAGAAGAGTTTTATAAATGCAAGGATTGGTAATATGTCTATTTTAATGGCGCTATAAAAACATTAAAACTTAAAAAAACAGAACAGATCAATTTTAAGTAGTTTGCAGTGGTCCAAAGGTAGTCCTCACTTACCTTTCTTGCATTCTGAGCATCCTAATTATTACAGTGATGGGCTTATAAGCACTCTGCAGAAGTTTGAGACCAGAGCAGAATTTGCCATCATAGTAAAGCTATCAACAACAACTATAAAAAACAAACTTATAAAAGTTTGTCTTAAAAAAAACCTAATGATATAAATTATATATATCCATCCATCCATTCATCTTCTTTCGCTTATCCAGGGCAGGGTCGCGGGGGCAGCAGTCTAAGCAGGGACTTCCAGACTTCCTTTCCCGGCCACTTCCTCCAGCTCGTCCCGGGGAACCCCGAGGTGTTCCCAGGCCAGCCGGAGACGTAGTCCCTCCAGCGTGTCATAGGTCTTCCCCGGGGCCTCCACCCAGTGGGACATGCCCGGAGCGCCCAGCCACCCTGCGGAGGAAACTCATTTCGACTGCTTGTATCCGTGATCTCGTCCTTTCGGTCACTACCCAGAGCTCATGACCATAGGTGAGAGTAGGGCCTCTGACAGAGGCTCTGCCAGACGTTCCCAACAAACCCTCACTACACGCTTGGGCCTGCCAGGTCTTTCCGACTTCCCCCTCCGCCAGTGGACCCAACTCACCACCAGGTGGTGATCAGTTGACAGCTCAGCCCCTCTCTTCACCCGAGTGTCCAAGACACACGGCCGGAGGTCAGATGACACAACAACCAAGTCGATCATTGACCTCCGGCCTAAAGTGTAGTGGTGCCACGTGCACTTATGGACACCCTTGTGCTCGAACATGGTGTTCGTTATAGACAAACTGTGACTAGCACAGAAGTCCAATAACAGAACCCCGCTCGGGTTCAGATTATAATATAATAACCCAACGTTGGGATAAAATAAACAGCTTCCAAATGTTTTCATAGTTCTATGTCTCTTCTTCATGCTCCTAGAGGAACATCTTTTAAAGGTACTTAACATGTTTTATGTTTTTGTTTTCTCAGTTAGACTTGTTACTTGCTGTAATTACAAAAGAACTACCCTGCTACCCGCACACATTTCATCCGGCTGACTATATGCTCAGTTATTCGGCTCAGCATTTTCTAACGATGTTCTCATTTGTTTCAGATCTGGTTAAGGCACAGCTGATTGTCCGAACTGATTGTGTCATATAAACAAAATACTATCATGAATATTGTCCAGATCCACTTCATATACTGTGTATCTAGTGAAATTTAATCCTAGTTCTACCCCGGGATCGGTTCATGGCTGCTGTACACATACCTGTTGCCACCAGAAGTGCCCAATTTGTATTCTGTATCGAAACAGTACATTTAATTATAACATACTAATAATTAATGTATTCTGTAGTTATTACTACATATTATATGCATATTATAGTCCAATATACATGCAATTATATTTCAAGGTTATTGTAAAAGTAGTAAAGTTCTTTGCCTTTTACAATTTTAAGTTAATCATCCCAACACCTTTGAGTTATTCAGGACAGAAGCAGAATCTGCATTTGACATTAGAATCTGCTGTTAACCCCAATGAGTGAAAAGAACAATGAATTTACTATATATTTTTTTATTTTTCATACAGACAGGAATATTTTAAATAGAACAAGGGTCAAATACAAATATATTTACAGTGTCTTAATTATTTGACAGTGACATGTGTCGTGTGGACGTGTTCACATCCTTGAGCTCCAAACTGAGACGAGCTGCTGACAGAAGAATGAAGGAATTGGTTTAGCCGAATACTCATGTGTCTCCTAATGTAGGTTACTTTAAATGCATCGCGACATGCAGTACATACATACTGTAAGCAGCAGTCAACAGTGTAACAGCAGTAATAACATGTTTGTCTTGATCACTTTTACACCTAATTTTCCAGGAATAAAACAGTTTAGAATAGTTAACATAATATAATACAACAATTTATGTGAATGTTTTAATCACTATAATAGTAAATTAGCATTTGTCTAATTCTTAAAACTTAAATGGGATGAGATATTTAAAATGGAAAAGCTGTTTTTTACTAGCAAATACTTGTTTTAACCATCTTGTAAATTCAGTCCAATAGCTTTAGGTAAAATAACCCAAGGTGCTCAGTACATATTGAACCCAGTGTTGGGTTAAACGTTGGGCTTATTTTAACACATTTTTAAGAGTGTGGTGTTCGTAAACATTGCATTGCAACACTGGAATATCCCCATTGTGGGATAAATAAAGGTTAGGGTTAGTTATAATTTTAAATCTAGATATTCTTTTTAAGTAGGCTACATATTAATCCAAACATTTTAAACTTACTTAGATTTAATTATCTAAAGTTTTTGTTCACTCAAGTGACATTTTATTTCACAACCACCTCAAACAAATCTCAGAAGCCAAATTAGATTAACATTGCTCCAATGTGTGTTTATTTATATGAATCCCATTAGCTGAAAACAAGGCCGTCAGATAAGTCTTCCTGGGTCTATTGGAATATAAAATCTACATTTCATCATTACAAATATATAGTGTACATTACATTTGTTCTTTCATTGCAATAAAATAACTGAAGTACACATGACAGCACATTTACAGCACTGTACACTGTTTACACTCCATTTAGTCTTAATTTAACATCTACGGTTGTTTTAATGTATTTATTTTCAGCAAACCCAGTCACCCAGTCTGTCTTCTTCCCTCTTTGATTGGAAGTGTCCAATTTACCCCAAACTGGTGTTGATCATTTCTGCACGTTTTGTTTTTGAGATATTGTTCACTGATTAGTTCAATCAAGGCTGTGTGAGCTTTAAATATCGCTCTTGTCGGTATTAAGGTATACAGCGTTTGTCTGATCAGCCAGTGCTTTCTAGATTCTAATCAGGCTTCATATCAAAGGCCTGCAGTATTTTATTTAATAGTATATCCATGTGTGGCTGTCCACAGAGCAGAATAGGCCCTATTTACGAAACATGCAATGACAACTTCCGACCGGCTCTGTTCACGGTAGTAAGTCTGACAAAAAAATGAGAAAATGGCCCAGTGTTTTCATCTCTATGTTATCATATCGTTCCGTTATGTTCGGCTAATCAACAATTACAACCATACCTCAGTTTTCATCATTTCCCCACTGACGCAGGACTCGTAGTGCACTGGGTACATGCGATTTAGAAGAGACGAGGACGACAAATTCAAGATGACTCCAAACAGCACATGCGTCTGCAGTCTTCATTTTACCCCTGATCACATTTACCTCAGTGGGTTTTCTCACAGTCAGTAGAGCCCAGTGTCGGAACTACAAAAGAAGTTGTCACTGCATGTTTCTAAATGTCTTCCTGGTTTGTGACGTAAGCGTGAATAGAGCCTATAGGTCTAACCCAAGTCTATTTTCTAATATTTATTTTGATTTGGAGTGCCTCTGTCTGTTCTCTGCTGTTATTAAACTTTACATTGCATCTCTGGACTGTGGGACAAATACAGGTTGTCTTAATTTCAGTTTTTTGTGTGTGTTGGCCTGTGCCTCCAGTGATTATTTCTGCTGTGTAATATCTGAGCGAATGAGAAGGAAAAGAGTGAACTATAAACACTTTACAGCTGATATCATAAATGTATTTGATTAAAAAAAACTTTGTCCATCTGACAGAATTTAAATTTCTCCTTTGCTAATCACAGATGCTAATGATGCCATCAATGACCGACTTGGCACTTTTTTAAGCTGGACAATTTTAGGTGTGTTTATCCCGTGTTCTGTGGCTGTAGTGACAGTTGGGCTGTAATGGGTTCATATTAGAGTGACAATTTCATTATTACCCTTAGAAACGGGAACAAAAATGATCATATTTATTATCAAAGTTAGCAGTCAGATTATGCTTTAGAAAATGATTTTTGTCTTCAAAATTTGTGTTTGTGACAAATTTGTAAGATGCATATTGGCTTATTTACCTGACATTTTGGTGGCAACACTTGCACCTCCGTCAGAGGAGTCAGAGGAGTCAGAGGAGTCAGAGGAGTCAGAGGAGTCAGAGGAGTCAGAGGACTGCAGTGGACTGCAGTGGACTGCAGTGGACTGCAGTGGACTGCAGTGGACTGCAGTGACATGTCCTACACATGCTCACGCCACATCAACACAAAGTTTCTGTGCAGTCAGACTTTAGTCACTCTGCTCTGTTTTCGAACCTTTAAATACACAATTTTACAGACACAGAGCTCGATTATATCAGTTAAACACTTAATATCCAACAGTCAAACATGAGCTTTGTCCAAAGTACAGTTACTATAGCAACTTCTGCGCTAAAGATTTGGACAAGTTCAGTTTGAAAACTGAGATCAGGTAACCACAGATGCTAATGATACTAATCATGCTAATAATAATAATTGCCTGATTTGTCACATGTATCTGAAACAGAACCAACTGGGATCTGAACTGGTCTCACTCACAGCTGGGGCCTCTGTCTAGCACGGCCTCTGACCTGAAACAACATGACACAGCACAAGAACAGATCAGAAAACCAGGACTGAACCAGGTCTAAACCAGGTCTAAACCAGGTCTATCCTGGATCTAAAGGTGCAGTACCTTGCAGTAGTAGTACATTGGGAGGATGTACAGGAGCTTCAGCAGTAGAATGACCAGGACTCTAATGATCAGGGCTGAGTCTGCCTCTGCAATACAAAGGATCAGATCAAACCAGGACCAAGACCAAGGCTCACAAACACCCACAAAACCAGGACTAAGTTAGGGCTAAAATCAAAAACCTAGTACTCTAAATGTGCTGATACCTTAGACATGTAAGGCTCATTTATACTCTGTCTGAAACATACATGATTACACAGGGAGACCTGTGTGATCCTAACATGACCCTGTGACCCCTGAGCTCGCATGAGGCTGTTGCTGGACATACCTCCCAGAGAGAGCTTGAGGCTGAGGCTCTGAGAGGAGAAGCTGCGGTTGAACATCTGCAGGTGGTAAACACAGGTGTAGTTTCCTTTGTGGGCGGGGCCAGTGTCAGAGAACAGGAAGTGTGCAGAGTGATTGACAGCGGGCAGGGTGTGGTTCTGAGCGGGGGGTGCGGTTGGAGAGAGGAGCTGGAAGGAGCCTCCTGGATACTGTGGCTCCACAGAGCACCTGACCCTGAAATTTGACCCCAGCAGCACCCGCACCCCCTGTGGCCGGGCCTCGGAGGCCCCATCAGAAACAAACAGGGAGATGACTGGACGCGTCAGTAAATCTGTGGAGAGACATGTTTTTACAGTTCAGTCTGTGGAAACGAGTGTGTGTAAAAAGGAGACAAGTCTGTGACACAGACGTGTGTGTGCATGAGTGTGTAAAACAGAGGAGTCTGTGTGATACAGAGGAGCGTGTGTGAAACTTGGAGAAACATATAGATATATGATGAGACTTTTACCTGAGCACATCACCTCCACACCCCTCGAAGAGAAGGGGGCGTTTACACCATAAACACACTCTCTCACTGCAGACCTATTCACACAGTCAGATGCAAAGACCCACGGACGTCTCTCTGGGAGATCATGTCTGTCTTCTCCATAAACAGGAGAGCCACAATCCAGGTCCCTGCAGACAGCAGCTGTGTGCTCCAGGGTCCAGGGGCCAGAGGCCACATGCAGCCGCCTCCACTCTTCTCTGTGTTTCACCTCCACAATCCCAGCACAGCGACTGGCCCCTCCCACCAGCCTGAGTGGCTCTGAACAGACAAGAGACAGAGTGAGCCCCGCCCCTTTACCTGAGCAGTGAAGCCCCGCCCCTTTACCTGAACAGGTGAGATAGACAGCCTCTGATAACGAGCAGTTCTTGAAGCTGAAACGGGGACAGTCCATCAGAGCAGACTCACAGTGAAACGTCTGCCCCAGAGGAGAGAGCGCCCCCTGGAGGAGAGAAGGAGCCTCACAGCCCAGCTGCCTGCACAGCATAACTGCCCCCAGCTGGTTCAGGGCCCCTGGACAGACCGTGATCCAAGACTGATTCCAGTGGATCTGCAGTGACCCTGAGCACAGACTGGGCCCAGAGACCAGTCGCACCGACTCTGTGGACACATGTGAGACATCAGTAGTACATCTGAGCCAATAGGACACACAGGAAGGTGACAAAACCACATACTGACACTGAATATTCAAGTATTAAGTAATAAGTAAAGATATATGTATGATGCTGCATTCATGTGATCTCGGAAACTGAAGAGCTGACCTCCAACTTGGAAACACAGGAATGAATGCAACTCGGGTCCGAATTTTCACTGGGAAACTTGTGTGGAGGTGTTGGACTTGGAATTTCTGAGTTTAAGTCACCATGACAGGACTCTGTTTGGGGACTCTGGTTAAAAAGGATGGTGACAAACTGAGAGAGATTCTGTTTTACTTTGCTCTGATGGCCTTCACAAATTAAACACATTTAGGACACAGTTCACCTGTTTATTCCAATTAATGAAGTAATTGGTATTAGAAAAGTGTGAAGACATCCAAAAGACATCACACAAGTCTCTGTCACAACTACAGGGTTTTCCTATAAATAGGTAAAGTTTTGCTGGTCTCATAAATGCTCTGATTTTGGAGCTGTCTTCAAGTTCCAATCATATGACTCCAGCCACAGAGAGGAGCATCCTAAGAAACATATCTGCAACCCATTTGAGATTTAACTTTAGAATTTAAAACTTTTACCTGAGCACTTCACCTCTACACCCCAAGAGGTGGGGCTGGTACTCCAAACACATTCTCTCACTGCGGAATTCTTCAGGCATTTAAGCCTGACCCCCCACCCAGGGCGCTGTGGAAAACCACCACTGTGGTGGCAATGAACAGCAAAGCCACAGTCCAGGTCTCTGCACACAGCAGCTGTAGCCTCCAGTTCCCAGGGTTCCCAGGGTCCAAAGGCCACATGCACCCGTCTCCACTCTCCACTGTGTCTCGCCTCCACAGTCCCAGCACAGCGATTGGCCCCTCCCACCAGCCTGATGTCTGAACAGACAAGAGACAGTGAGCCCCGCCCCTTTACCTGAGCAGGTGGCTCTAAACTAGTATAGTAATAGTCTTAGTGCATCTTACTGAGTACTTACTTATTACTTATTGTCACTTCCTCTCAGTATCAAATTCAATCAAACTTTAAAAATGTTTAAAGTGTATTTCATACAAAAGCCCTTCCCACCACAACTGCTCGACCCACACACAATTATATAACTCACACTCACACCTGCACAAACACACATGCACATACCCACTCACGCACACAAACAAATGCACATGCGCTCACACACACACACACACAGTGAGGAGGTTGTAGGTTTGACTCCTGATCTCCGGCGTGTGTTGCTGTGGCAGAGTGGTTATTACCTGCTGAGCTGTTGTTTTCTGCCAGGACCCCTGCACACAAACAGTTCATGTCACAAAATGGCATCTGTAGGTCACATGTCATAGAGCTGTGCACAAAACGGTGAGTGTGCTTAGCCTTTTTTTCTGTTTTTTTAATAGTCATTAATCAAGCCATACAAGCTTGTAAAATAGTCACAGTTGAGCAGTTAACAAATATATATTATAAAATGTATAATATGTGGGTATGTATAAATAACAATGAAAGCCAATGAAAATGCATTTGGAGAAAACATATTTTGAATGCTGTAAAGTCATGGACAATTCACTTTAGGTCACAAAGTCACTAAAAAGTCATGGAAATTTTTTTAAACAAACAAAATAATAAAATATTAGGTGCATGGTGGGTAGTTTTGTTATTTCCACATGGAAGCTTAAATGCCAAAGACCAAAACAAATAAAATAACTAAAAATAGGAAAACAAAAAAAGGTTCTGCCAGATGAGTACCTCTTCTTAAACCCGATACATACAATTCATACGTCCCAAATATGGTACATTTTGGCCATTTTTACATACAAAATTTATTTACTTATTTTGTATGAAAACATTGTAAATTAATATTTTTTTCTGACATGTACATGAGTAAAAAACTTAATAATAATAATAATAAT
>JACN01142601.1:0-12343 GCA_000787155.1 Scartelaos histophorus | reverse complement strand
TTCATTGTGTCTTTATCTCCGTAGCATGCTCGGGTTGCTCACAGAGATAACCCCCCTTCCCCTCTTGTGTGGGGCTTGTGTGGAGGGATTTCACCAGCTGAGTGGACCCCCGTCGTCCACCATCTTTTGAGCTTCTGATGAAAAGAAATACAAGGAGCCAGGCCACACGCACCCACTGCCCAAGCACACGGGCACCCAAGGGACCAAACAAAAAGAGAGATTTTTTGAAAGTGTAGAGATCTGGGAGTGAGTATTCTCAAAAACAGAACCGAGTAAATGTGTAATAAAGCCACCTATTTCAGATATTCAAACAATGCAAAGAGGTGATTACAGCAGAATTTGAAAAGTTTTGAACCTTTAAATATAGAGTCAGATTGTTTTCATTTTATATTTTGCTTCCCAAGTATGTCTACAAAAATGTGATGTGTTAATTAAAAACACTCAAGACAAGCTGTATTTACCTGGCTGACCACTCATACAATTCATGACCTGCCAGTAATATTCAGAGATGCTCACGATTCCAACCATAAGGAGATGTGAACATTTAAAGAAGACACATCGTGCTTGAACCTGCTATGTAGGCTATAGTAACCTATGATTCCAGAGGATCATTATGTTTAATGTTATGTGTATAATTTGCACATTTTAAATGTCAATGATGATATAAATCAACTTAATAAAAGAAACACGTCCACTGACTGCCGCGTTAGAAAACTACAGTGCGTAATGGGAGCAGATGTTGCCGTAAAAGTCATAACAACAAAGAACTGTGAAGCTTGTCAGCACCTCCTGTGGATACCTACATATCATGACAGAGAGTAGCCGATTTTTTTTTCCACTCATACCAAAATAACGATGCAACACTGTCAGAACCTAGGTGTATCACTGATTGAGAAAAAAAACACTGAAGGACGAAGTAAGTTCAGAGTGGGCGTATGCCGGGGGTGGTGAATACAAGGGTCAATCAGACAACAAATGAAAAGCAAAATGCAAAATGAGTTATTAAAGATTGCTCAAATATGCACAAATCACTCCAAATACAACTTTCAGAGGGTAAATGAAAAGGGAAATAACTATAACATGGTTAAAAGCTCTGAAAAGTCGATTTTGCAGAATAGATCTGCTGTAATGCTTCAACAATAATTAAGTGGTGGGCATAGTCCAACATTATTGCTCCTTGGTCCTTTGTGCTCGTGGCTATGTATCCATCAAACATCACATGCTTTAAGTTGAATACATCCCCTTTAATCCTTGCTCTGTGCAGTGGGCTCCAAACATGACCATCTGACCCCTTCTGTCAAAAGGCTCCACTGCCCTGTGGATGTTCAGCCTACACACACTGAGTACAAAGGAGAAATACTACAACATACTAAACTGTTTCAAGGAAGCCACACAGACTTATAACAATAAAAAAAAACTACTTTGATAAAATGCTGAATGATAGATAGAATGCTAACTGTAGACACTGCTCTGTCTGAAGCTCTGTTACTCAAGTTATGAGCTTTATTGAGCTGATTTGTGATGTTAAACACTCCTCAGTTACTTCTCACTTTCCTCGCAAATTATTTATTCACAGCAATGAGTTCATAAGCTCTTTTCCCAACTTTCTTAGACAAAAGAGGAGTTTTGCCATCACAGCTAGCAACAAATAGCACGATTATGATAACAGCAAAAATATATATATAATTTAATGACATGTGAATGAGAAAGGTGCACTATGTAACATTTTTAGTGAAGGGTCCGCCACCTGCTTCATAGAAATGTCATTGCTTTGTCTAGAATGTTCCACAGTACAGACGCAGTACATTACAGTTCAGATCTGTGAAGAGCTGCACCTATTCACACAAGGAATTATTGTATTTTTGAGCAGTAGTAGTAGTAGTAGTAGTAGTAAATTGTCCACCAGAAAAGTTGCGCAGTGCATTTTTGTTTAATGTCAAACTCCCATTTCAGGCAAAGCAGTAACATCTCAATGGAGACAAGTAGGTAGCAGTAGTAGCAGTAGTAGTAGTAGCAGTAGTAGTAGTAGTAGTAGTAGTAGTAGTAGTAGTAGTAGTAGTAGTAAATTGTCCACCAGAAAAGTTGCGCAGTGCATTTCTGTTTAATGTCAAACTCTCATTTCAGGCAAAGCAGTAACATCTCAATGGAGACAAGTAGGTAGCAGTAGTAGCAGTAGTAGTAGTAGCAGTAGTAGTAGTAGTAGTAGTAGTAGTAGTAGTAAATTGTCCACCAGAAAAGTTGCGCAGTGCATTTCTGTTTAATGTCAAACTCTCATTTCAGGCAAAGCAGTAACATCTCAATGGAGACAAGCAGCTAACAGACCCTCCACCAGAAAAGTTACATAATGCATCTTTAAATTTTGATCATAAATTGCTTTTTGCTGGTTGAAACTGATTCGAAGCGGTGCCCGTGTGGTCCCAAACTCTGTAATCCCCTTTGCCTCTCTCCCACACAGTCACCGCTCCAGTCTGCAGTCTGAGTGATTGACATCTTAATAGGCTCAGCTAAATTATGATAGAGGTCAAATTAGAATTTAATCATCTCCCTTTTACCCTTCTCCCCCGAGGCCAACATGAATAAACATGACTTTGTACAAGACGGATGGGCTAGTTATGCAAAAATCTCTGATAACTCGCTCAATTCTCTTCTTTTGTTACAGCTTCAAAGAGTGAAAGAGGGAGGCGGAGGAGGAGGTAAGTAATGAGTGTATGGAGATGACGCAGGAGACAACAGATACGCAACTTGTGGCTGAGGGAAAAGAAGTTGCTCTTGTTTTGTTTGTCTTACTGTTTTGTCAATCAATACGCAGCTACAAAACTAAAAGGATAAATGATGATAAATTACTCTTTAGGGGTTGACAATCACGTATTCATCTTTGGCTTATTCATATTTTGCAGCTGATGCCTTCAACATTCCCTGTCTGATGCGTTAGGCTTTCATTTGAGCTTTATTCTAAAAACCATCTGACCATAAAGAACTGCTGGAACTCCAACAGGTAAGTGGATTTGTGCTATTAAATAAGTCTCTCACACAAAGAATTGCGGTCAGACTCCACCATAATGTGATGTTTAAATCCATTTTGTGTTTTTCAGTGTTGGAATGTTACACAGTATGGCATTAAACCTATGCTGCATGTATATAATTGATGTTTTTATTGTTCCAATTGAAAAACGTGCATTCTTTAAGCAGAGTCACCTCTCCACAGATCTGACCTGTACTTGGCCTGGACTTGAGTCACTATTTTTAGGACTTGAGACTTGACTTGATAAAACAGACAAAGACTTGGGACTCGACTTCGACTTGAAGCTCAATGACTTGGGTCTTGACTCAGACTTTAGATGTGTGACTTGAGAAGACTTTATGCTTCTCTTAAAAAAAAAAAAATGTTTATATATATGTATACTTAGTTTAGAGGAACAATTTTACAGGAACAAACTTTAGTATGTCCGAATTCTTTGTTACTTTGGATGTAATTGAAGTACCGTCATGTGAAATCCTCAAATATCTTACAGTAATATAAAGTACAATACAGTAAAACAGAGGGAACATAGAACATGATCCTTCCATTTCAGTGCAGACTACATGAGAAAATAACTGAATTTTTAAATCTTAATTTTTCTGTTCTGACCCTAATGATTCAGAGTAAGATCTTGTCAAGACATTTAAAAAGGAAAAAATAAAATTTCTACAACAACATATATCAATATACCATGACTTCTTAAGTTTAAAAATCATATAAACTGCAAAAATCTAAGTTATATTTGGTGTTTGGTTTAATTCAATTCAATTAATTTTTGTATAGCCCAAAATCACAACAACAGTTATCTCGGCGGGCTTCACAAAACTTTTAGCAAATTTAGCAAACAGAGATGTCAGAGAATGAAGCAGAATAAGAATATTCATAATTCAAAAATACAGAATGTCCAACAATAAGCAGGCAAATGGATAATTGTCCCAGCATCTCCTGTCCTTAGACCCTCCTTCTCCAGAAAGGAAAAACTAAAAAAATAATAATAATTAAAAAAAAAATAAAAAAAAAAAACACAGTGGGGAAAAAAAACGAGAAACCTCGAGGAAAAAAAAACAGAAACCTCAAGGAGAACCACAGTGAAGGAGAGATCCACTCCTATGGACGGACAGGCATAGATGGCCAGGACGTATTCACTGCAAGTAAGGTTCTAAGTCTGTAGGCCAAAGCTATTGGCAGAAGGAAACTACTGATCTAACAGGACGAGGACAGATTGATCCAGGACATGAAGGGAGGGAGGGGTCCAGGTTTAAAGACTTAAAATGACTTGAAGCTCAAAGCAGACTATTTGGACCTGACTTGGATTATGGGCCAGTGACTCAAGAGTCGATTTGGGACTTGATTTGGACTTAAGGTCAAAGACTTGAGGCTTACTTGAGACACTTGCTCATCTCCATGTAAAAACTAAAAGCCTGAAACCATTCTGTAGCTCAGCCCAGGCAAACAATGAATTCTCAAATAGACAAGCAGTGGTGGAACCCATATCAGAAAAGTGATTATATAAAGACTGAATTTGAATCAACATAAAATAATTGATTTTATGAATATTAATGTCTCTGTAGAATAACCGTTGACAAAAAGTTGACCATTTGACAAACCAAATCTTCAGAAATACATTGTTGGTTTTCGGTCAGTAACTTTTTAATTAGGTGGCAGCACGATTTTGATATTTTGAGAGCTCATTATAGTATTTCTTATCTATCTTCAGCATTTCAATCTTTATTTTTCTTTTTTCACACCAAGCACTGAGCCAGCCTCTCTGCATTAATTACTTAGCCTGGTTTAGAAGTATGAATCGCAGCCACATTTCAGAAGTTGTCATCTCTGTAATGATTTGGTTCTCCAGAGCAGGCAGCCAATGTCTATCACTCCTCTATGCCCGAGTATGATCCACATCTGACAGCTTCACAATATATTTAACCAAAAGAATTCTTTCATTGGCTGTACTCTCTCTGGGGTTATTGAGTAAGGAAATAACACTTCTCTAGAGCTGGAGTCTCCACTGGTATTTGACAGGGAATAAGCAAAACATTTTAGAAGTTATAATATTTTTGTAGGTGTACAGTGTTATGTTAAAGGTCCTATATTATCCAAAATGGACTCTTGTGAGATTTAAGCCATGTTAGAATGTTGTTACGCCATTAAAAAACATACATGGATTTGTGTTCTGTTTCATTCACAGGTTTGAATCATTCCCCATTATTAGTCTGTCTCCAAAGCTCAAAATGCTGTTTCTTTTACCTTTTGTTCAGTAGAGATTGTCAATTTCAGGGTTTAAATTTCCCAAATTGACTCTAGTGAAGGTGTACAGAGTTTAAAAACACAAATATATGCAGGGTTTGTGTATTAAACATGTGTGAATGAAACAAAACACAACACCAGGTATATTTTTGATGAAGAAAAAACATTATAACAGATCAGAAAATAGTGTAATATGGACCTTTTAAAGTTAAGGCTCCACAATACATCACAAGCAAATCAAAATTGGTAAAGTCTGCAACTATTTGGGTAACAGAATGTCACCTGTGCAAAACAAAAAAGTATTTCTTATGTAAACATGTTGTGAAATGAAGGAGGTTCCTATTACTTGTATTAGGTATTAGCAACTTCTTATTTAATTTGTTTAAAATATACACAGTAAACTGTAAATTCAAGCCTGATTTGACAAATACAGTCACAAAACTTACAAATCTAACTTGCAATCTGTTTTTCACTTTCAACAAGGTTCTGTTGATACTTTGCAGCTGATATTATCAACAATCTCTGGGGTTATGAAGCTAACTGAAAGCACTACTCTGTTAGAAGAAGTTGTTAAGTTATTTAATCTGAGCTTTGTTTTAACACAATCTGACCAGAAAGAGTTGACTTGAAAAGAAGTTACAACAGGTGAGATGATCTGTGCACTAAATAAAGTCTCACAATGACAGTTCTAAACTTTGTATTTGCTAATGTGTGCATTGTGTCACCATGGTAACATACACTGATGAACATTCAGCCTACGGAGATACATGCAGAACACCCCCAGAATTATGCCAATGCAAGTATCAATAACCATAAAAGTATCCAAAAATGTTTTCACTAATTTTTTTTACCAACGCAGTGGTAAAAGTTTTGTCTCGCAAAAACATGGGCAATTTTTTTAAAACAAAGACTAAAATCCAGTATCCTGCACCCTTGAGGTAAGAACAAGCCATCTTAGCTGTAACGTTCTAAAATATATTTCCAAACTTTAAAGTATTTAGTGCCATAAACAAGATTACAGTTAGTTTTTTATGTTGCTTTCAGGAAAATCAATAACCAAAAAACACCTGAAATGCACTTTATGCTTCTGCAACATCATAAACGCTGTTATATAGCAGAGTGCAAAGTCACTGGTTTCATTTGCAAAATCCATACTGGGCAAGCAACGCAAAGCAATTTGAGTTTGACAATAAAGCACTCTCCTCTTTCTTCTCCCACACCTCCGGCAGACGACTGGCATCCAATAAGGATTATGGAGCGAGGGATGCACTCGTTTTGCCGTGCAGTCTCTCCACTTTGGAAGATGAGGATTTGTCCGCTATGTCGTCCCATCCACTTAGGAGAAGCTGAAACAAATGCTGGCAATATATTTAATACCCCCTGAGATCATGTCGCGGCAGGCCCCGAGGCACACCCCAAGTCGTTCATAAGGGTTTTACAGGCTGCCAAATAAATAAATAATTCACCATCAGAAAAAAAGACTGAGGCATTATGGTTTACTGCGCAATATAACAGGTGCTGTGTCAAAGATGGCGGTGGATGGCGGGGTAGCCCAGAGTAAGATGGAGAATACTGGAGACTGTAGTACGTGTGCAATAGAGAGAAGCCAAGGAAAAAGTAGATATAAATTTTCACGGCAAATGAACTCCGTATCTGAGCCGCTGCTGAGTGCACAAAAGGCCAGAGAGGCGATTAGTTCTGGGCAGATCCTCCTCTGGTCGGTGTGGTGAGGATGCACAGAGGAGAGACATGTCTGCGTATAGTGGCAGAACAGCAGGCTTTAGAGACCGAGAAACCAGCTCAGATAAGTACTGAGGTGGGGGGTAGTAAAAGTATGATTTTACTTAGGTGCAAAAGACAAGCTCAGAAAGTTATGAGTTTAATATGAATTTCAACTGTAACATAAGGCAATATCCATAGAAGCCATATCCAAGAATACGAACGGCAGGTGCCCAATATGATGCCATTGCCACCTGCTGTATTTTAATATCAACAAAAATGTGTTACTTTTTCGCTAGGTCAACAACTTCTGGTAAGACACACTCACTATGGCGCATTGATTATGACGAAAAATTAATTTAGGTTCCAATCCTACATTATAACAGCAAGTTTTAGACGCATAGGAAACTACATAGTACATGGTGTATTGTACCGTCTGAATAATGTTCACAATCTCCCAGAAGTATTCAACACCAATGCATACTCTGAGGAATAACTGAAAATTATAGACTTCATTGAGATGCATGAAAGCTCCCAGCTCCCAATTAAGTAAATTGGCATGTATCCACGGTGTTATAGTATGTGTGCATTTAGTAATTAGCGAACAAATGTAGGATTAATACAAAGCAGTAATGGCTCCAACCATTTGGGACTCTATTCAGCTAGCGGTTTGATTAATTCCAATAGCCAATCAGAGAGGAGCCCTGCTTTAGAGTCAGTTTGTTCCATAAAATGTGCACGCTTTCATGTGGAGTACAGAGAAGTATAAAAAAAGGTATTTCATTGTAGAACAAACAGCCACTTGGGTATTAGGAGCATGTGCCCTGACCTCAACACAGATAAAAGGTATTTACATATAACGCACTCACCAGTCAAGATGGAGGAGGGGGGGGAGGGTTCCTGCAGGCTACACATCCGACCTACAAAAGAAACATCAACACATGAAAAAGTCATAGGAACAAACACGCTATGTATTCAGCGACGGCGTCACAGAGAGAGACAGACGGAAGGCAGAGATCAAAATGTCACTGTTCTCTTTGGATATGTGAGAATGAATGATATTATAATTAAGTACTGTACATCAGAGGGAGAGTTTATGCGGGATTGAGATGATGGATATTTGCAAATAAAAGGAACACACACTGATGTAGAGACCAAAGAGGAGAATTATAGATGCTATCAAATACATATGTTAGCATTGCAAAGCAGACAGTAGTGTTGGATTAGAGATGGACCAATATTTTTTCTGCTAGTGCCTGATACGCGGGAACGATTTGTACTATTTTGCTCAAATAATGTAATTAAAATTTTCTAATCTTTGCTTACCATCGATCGACAGTTGTTAAATTTTGTGCAGTTATATCTTCGCACTAGTGTTCAAATAAAGCTTCACTTGGATTCCTCAGGCAGCCAAAACTAAATATTGGCTGATGATTTCAGACCGATAGCTAATATGTTCAAAAATTTTAAAAAATATCGACTTGATTATCAACCAACCGATATATCAGTCTATGTTTGGGTCAGATGGAGGTAAATGGAAACCTATAAGAAGTTTTTAAAGGTTCAATGTTACTTTCAAGTGTGCGTGTGCAGAAAACGAAACACCATTGTACCCTAAAGACGACGCAACATTTTAAATAAGGATAAAAATAATAACTGAAGAAATACATCTATAACAAGGCTATAGTTTTTAAAAACCAACCAGAATGATACTGCATGTTATTCCAGACATTATTTTTTTAAATGTTAGGAAAAAAAAGTTATACCATGAGAAAGTTTATTGCAGCAGAAGTCAAAGATCGTCAGCTTTATCTAAATAAGGAGGAATTATATAGAGCATTTGACATTATATTAGAAAGACTGATTTATGAGTACAATAGCCATATTTGACTCACTGCAAACGAAGTGACTGAAATGTAAATCTTTGGAACGTAGCGCTCTGCCGAAGACAAATGAGGCTCTGACTATTTGCTAAGCTCAAAAAGACAATATGACCTCAACGCAGATAAAACTATTTATAGAGAAAGCAATAACAAGACTGGAAACCGACGCTTAGCAACAGGCACTCCGAGCAACTTTTTATTCGAGTTGCTAAGGATTTATAATCAAGGTAAATGATATTGCTCTTGGGAGAAAATGAAAGCAAGTATATTTAGTAACAGAATGCGCACGGAGGCAGGCACAGCGCCGAACTGTTAATTACAGTAAAGGTGAAAATTGAAAACCTGACATCATCACTTAGCAATGGACTCTCAAATGATCAGGAAAAGTTTTGTCAAGCAACGAAAATACTGTAGCCATGCACAAAGGGTAGATCTGTCACAGTAATTACAATCTTGACACATCGTTCAATAAATTAAAGTTGAAACTATATTTTGGGGTGTTTATCGCGTGTGCTTTTTCTTAGCAATAGTGTGAAAATGTTTGCCTTTTCTGTGTAATAAAAGTATGACTTGAGCTATAGAGGGTAGAATAAATAACTTCTATGAATAATTGTCGGTTTATTCTGACGAGCATTGGTTGCAGCTCAGGGCTTTTAATGAAACTGTCCATTTAAAATTTGGCTTACTGAGATTATCCTGCTTTGTGTCTGTTTTTCATGATCATTTATTGCAATATTTCTCTACAGCAGTATATCATGCTTTAAAAAAAAACAAAAAAAAAAACTTGACATCCCTAATATAGGTAAGTTAAGAGGTTGGGTTCATGTGACATAACTTTAAAATTAAAATTGTACCTGTTTTCTTCTGTCTTTACTGTAGCTATCCACTTATAATTGTGTTTAATCTTGAATTATAAAAAAAACTGGTCAAATTATACATTTTTCTGTACAATTAAAAGGAAAATCCCAGGCAAAATCTGTACACATATATTGTATAAGCAGTTTTAAAAGTCAAAATAAGTCTGATGTGAACTGTCAGCATCAAATTATAAAGCGTTTTTTCCATAAAATCAGGAAGTGAGTGGTTGCATGCTAGTTGTTGTTAGCTGTTCTGATCTCAGAGTTGTGAAATTTATATCAAATCATTGTGGCGAATAATAAGGATACTAGGAATTAAGTAAAATTGAGGATTTTGGACAACAGAAAATAGTTAACAAAATAATTACAATTAACAGTTATCTAGTTTGGGTTTTCACATTGTTTTAAGAATAAAAAAATCTGGTAAATCTGGTCTATTTGAAATGTTTGTGGAGCCAATCCATCAAACAAACTTGTGGATAATTTCTTTCTAAAACAGAAATATGTAAAGGTGATTTAGAAAAGTACAAAATGCAAAATTATAATATGATGTTATTACTCAATGTATCACTGCTTGAAGATTGTTATTTTTCTTCTAACTTTTTAACCCTCTTAAATGCACTGTATACAAACTGAGGGAAGGACACACACTTCTGAATTATCCACACTGGCTGAAATATGTTGGTGTGTGAAACTTTGCAATCATTGAAATGGAAAACACTTCTTAGGAAACATAAAGCTTGCATTAAATTTAAAATGACAACTTTATTTAAATTAGTCTTTAACACAGGAACAATCTATGCATTTATTCAGAGCTTCAGAGATTGGAGTGGGGAGGACTAAATTACAACTGGCTGCCAACTGTGACAGGCCATCATTTGGGGACAAATTTATACGTACAAAATAATCATGTTAATGGCTTTAAATCAGAGCTGCGGCAGTTGCTTTCAAAGAGCTTTATGCTGTGTTGACTTATACACTCCCTATTCAGATTTCATCATATGGAATCAAGAAGAGTGGCCATTTTTGCAGTTTTAGCATTGGACAGCCAAGGCCCAACCCACACGATTCTAATTATTACCACTATTTATTGTTTTGTCCTGCTGGTAATGTAATTTGATCATGTTGTTTTTCAAATTGTCTTAGATTTAAAAAAGCTGTTAAGACTGTTACTGTTATAAGGAAATAAACTTGATGCAAGGGAAGTATGTTTAATGTACTATTATGGAACATTCCAGACAAAGAAATCATATCTCCATGGAGAAAGCAAGAAGCAGACCCTTCACCTTCACCTCAATCAAAAGAAATGTTTTGCAGGGATGTTTTTGCTTTCCCTAAGCACCTATCAATTATATGCATTATAGAATGAAGCTACCTCATGATGCTCATTGCTGAGATGTGTGGTTGTATTGCACATGTGTGATGTGTGTGTATCAAAGATTGGACATTGTGAATTATGCTTATTGTTGATTGACTGTAACTGCATTGGATATTTTTTCCTGTAAATTAGGGACTGCTGTTTTAAACTAGCTATTTAACTATAATTAGATGCAGAACTCTGAATATAAGCTTAATGTCTCATTGTGCAATCAAATAAAGCCTCAGTCACACACAGCTCCCAACTGCAGCATACAAAATGCCAAAACACTCAGCAGTGACCCCTGTTCACACATGCACCAGTCTCAGAACATTGCCAAATCTGCAATTTGTTTGTCTTATTGTTGCTTCTTTTGGGATCAATAAAGTATTTATCTAAGTATCTGATTCTCTGTATTTAAATGCTGCAATGTGCTGATGTGTCATTTAAACTGCATGAGAATAGGACCGTGTAGCATAACCAGGAAACCAAATCTGTAATCAGGACACTAGACTCATTATAAAGGAATCCAAGTGGACTTTATTCACACATACACCATAGCTACATATTCCTGGTAAATTACTGGAGAAATAACCAGGTCAAAAATGCAGAGAATCTGTTCTAGTTCAATTCACACATGACCCTATGAGCTCCTGGGTCAGGCTGTGTTTGTGAATGGAGCTTTGTGAACTTTGTCAAACTCTAAAATGGTCAGATGGTCACATTTTTATATTGCGGTTTTCCACCTTCAAGGAACCACTCACCCATTCACATACACTGTCATACACCAGTGTACATAGACACTGGAGGTGGATTAAGTGTCTTGCTCAAGAACACAATGACAGCATTCATCTTTGGGAACTGGAATTGAACTGCCAACTTGTCAGTGGATCTGGCCACTCTTTTCTATGTTGAGAGTGGGATTCAAACCACCAATCTTCACAACCATGGACAAACACTACCAGCTGAGGTACTGTTGCCCAAAACTGTACAACTCAAGCATGAACATGACATGACTAATATTTTCAGACAAAATATTCCTGGTATATTGAAGAAATTCACCTTGGGAAGCATAAAGATCAGTAGTGTAGTGGCTCTGCTGCTGTGTGCTCTTTCTACACACTGTAATTAGCACCTCAGTGTTGTAAACAGGTGCTGCTTTATTTTCAGTCTACTCAGAATGCCTCAATGTGCGAAGAGCTGTAATTAATTCCATCAACTTCATTAAAGCACTAGGGAGTCGCACACGTATGCCGTC
>JACN01022872.1:0-22305 GCA_000787155.1 Scartelaos histophorus | reverse complement strand
CCCTGTTCTAAATGCTTCTGCAGATGCCTCAATATTTCCCGAGAGAGTTACATTTAAAAACTCTAAAAATGACTGGAATACAGTTGCCCAAATCTGGAGTCAAACCTATTTCAGGCCCTGTTAAAAACCCATAAATTAAGCCACATAAATTTAAACATTTCCTTTGATAATCTGTATGTAAAACTGCACATATCTCCAAACTGTAACTCAAATAAGATCTACATTTACTGGAAAATATCGCCTCTGCACAATTTATATGGCGCTTTGAACTTGTTTGCACAGCGTTATCAAACCTTGTACACTTCACTTCAATAGATCAGTCACTCTGCTGGAACAAACTCACTCCTCAGTCAAGGGGAAACTGCACTTAAAATAGACCAGAGTACAAGAAATGAAGGATTAGACATGCTAGTTGTAGTACACAGGGCCTGTAGCTTGAGCAGTACGTATCAGTGCGTATAAAGGTCCTACATCTTCTCGCCAGTGGTTGAATTATCCCCATAGTGAGTGATGGAGCTTTTTCTGCAAGCCTCAGTCATGTCAGAATTGTCAAACATATTTATTCTTTAAATTTATGGACAGATTTGCGCCTTGAGTTCTTGGATCTATTAAATGGCTCACATAGTTTTTCCTGCCAAAACTACCGTCTTCAGGTTTTTTTTTTATTGCCTCGCTGAAGTCTGAGCCAACCTGTAAATGTATTCCCTCCAACTCTTCCAGTATTTCATTGGCTGAGCATAATTAAATGGAGATAAAAGCAAAATAATGTTGTCTTTACTTGTCACCTAGGTTAAGAAATCTTGCGTAGGAGTATGTGTAGTAGGAGTAGTGTATAAATAATAAAAGTACCACAAAAAAGAGACAATTTTATGCTGTTTTCTGATGGGGTTCATCAAAAAACATACCTGGAATTTTGTTTTATTTCATTCACACATGTTTAACGCTCAAACCCTGCACATTTAAAGTTTTTTTCTCAAACAGAAAACACCTTGCGATGTCACGTCGTAATACAGGAAGTGTTCCAGAGTGTTTTGTAACTCCATCCACCTTTACCAGCACCACCATTCGGACGATTTCAGCCCTGAAATTGCCGATCTCTACTGAGCTAAAGGTATAAGGTGCCGTTAACTTGAAAACTGCCATTACCTGATATCACAAGGTTCAGTTCAGCTTATTTGCCTTTTGCAGTATAAAAAAAGAAGGTGTAAAAGGGCTGCAAGAAGCTCAGAGTGCACAGAATTCATTCAAACCCATTCAAAGAGAAAACTTACAACGCACAAAAAACACAAACCGCAGAACAGAACAGAGCATTTCAAACTTTGGAGATGTAGACAGACTTATAATAAAGGAAAACTCTAACATGTGGGACTGAAACAAGATTCAATATCACATCATTTAGGATCTTAATACACTATTTGTTCAGTGTGAATTAATTCTATGCGCATTAGTTGGTGTTTATTAAGGTTATTAAAAGTATAGTCATTACAAAGTGGTGCTGTGTTGTTTTATTTCTAGGTTGTTGTCTAGGTAACATCATAAATAATATAGGCTAATAAAGGCTCTTTAATGGCCAACATTATAAATCCTATTATATAATTATATAGGCATTAATTTCTCACAGTCTCCACGCCTTATGCCTCTGCCTTCTGTCTCTTCACAGCATAAATATCACCTTTATATTAAAGCATCTGTTACTGTCCATTGGCTGTAGGTTCCACTGTTATACATATAGTATCTGGGGTATTTTATGATTTTCTTGTGTGTATTTGGAAGCTGAGGTGTTAACTTAACTCCAGTCTATTGTTATCATCCAATAGAATAAACTGTATATTGATACTTTGCAGCTGGTGTCATTAACATGGCATGTGAAGCTAACTGGAAGCACTGCAGTGTTAGACCTGTTACTCAGGTTACAGACTTACTGTAATCTGAGCTTTATTTTAACACAGTCTGACCATAAAGAGCTGACTGAGTTGGAACTACAACAGGTGAGATGTCTCTAAAACATAACATTTTTTCCCGTTTTCCAGTTTGCAACTCTCACCCTGTTTGTTGAAAATCAAACCCCTAAACAGCACCTTGGGTATTGAAAAATATACAAAATGGATTTAAACACATTTTGTATTTTTAAGAACCTGTGCTCAATATATATGTTTTAATGGTCTTATTTAGATGTTTGATTTTGGAAACCCTAACTCACAATACAGTTACTCAAAATGAGAATTGAACCTTCAACCTAAGATAGACAGACGTAGTTAGTGAGGGATTTTTTTCTTTGTAAAAGTACATTTCTACTGCCAGTTTCACTTCCCCCAGTTGATTTTTAGTTGAACTGCCTGTCACACTTTTACCAAAACACACAACTGGTAAATCATTGTTACTAAACTTTCCTCACTCCAGGAAATGTGTGAAACTTTTTAAAACATCATCTGTAGTGTGTGTGAGAAATGGGGTGAAGTAAATGTCAAACTTGAGTCGCGCATCTTCATTGGCAGTGCTTGTCAGCTGCAGCATCGGGCCCCAGCAGGGGTCCCTCTCTGCCAGACACACACCTGTGCTCCCCACCTGCGCCTATGAAAGCACAAAAGTGTTTTTCTGCCTCAAATTGAATGTCCGAATCGATGTCCGGCCGCAGTTTTGCCAGTGCTTCAGGTTGTCATATTACATTAGGATGGATGCCCAGTGGGAGGTGCTGGTAGGGAGCAGAATGAGACAGGTTTTCCTCTTTGGAGACAGCTGATCAATATGCCTCTCAGACACTCACCGCACAACCTCTTCTTTAACTCTGAGACGGTTCAATTAGACTCAAGTCCAGGCTGAAGTCAGTCCGGAGCTGCTGTAATTCCTCTGCTGTGTGATCTCTCAGCGGGACTCAGCAAGGACCAGGGGTGTGTCCGGTAATATGGGGGAGATTAGGGCTACAGGATGAACTGTCATATCGAAACTAATTATTATTCAAGAACAACAAAACATCTGTTGGAAATCTGTTAATACTATAGTTTTGATCTATGCAAAGTATTGTATGTGATTCTTTGAGCAGTTCTTATTTCTTCTCACAAATATTTATGCTCCATGGCAGTTTTACTTTAAATGGTGTGGGGGGTTTTTTATTTTCTGATCTATGCTATAATTGTTGTTGTTTCCTCATTAAAAATGTGTAATGTGAGTGTTTTTTATTATTACATATTTTTAACATACAAACCCTGCATTCTTAGGCACCTTGTGATGTCATGTGGTAAAACAAGAAGCACTTCCTCTGTGTTTTGAAACTCATCTTCATTAGAATCATTTAGATAATTTTAGTCCTGAAATTAACTATCTTAACTGATCTTAATGTAAAAAGTATCTATCAGCTATAAAGGACTGTTTCATGACGTCACAGGGTGGAACAAAGCATTTTGAGCTTTGAAGATTAATAAACACAACTCTGGATACGTAGTTTTTGAAGACATAAAAACATTATGACATGACTTATGCTCACAATAATCAATTTTGTGTAATATAGGACATTTGCCTTGAATCTTTATTTTAAGACATAAATTACAAATCTTTTTAATGATCATTATATCACGGCAGGTATCATGTGGCAAGTGTCAATTTGAATCCCAAATTCAACTCATTTAGTTGTATAAGTTTAACAAAGTCAAATATAATCACCATCAAAGCAGGATGACGGCGTCATGATGTTTAATTATAATGCTCCACACTGAGAGCGACGGGTCGCTCCTCATCATCACTCGATTGTCAGAGCTCAGAGACAAAACTAGACCATTATGTGAAGTACAGGCCCTGATCAATATGCTCTTATCCCACTGAGCATCACCAGCTTTACACATCACCCCTCTCACGGCTGAATCAGGCCAGAAACAGCTCTAAACCAGTTATAAACCAGGTCTGAACCAGTTATAAACCACTTATAAACCAGGTCTCAACCAGTTATAAACCACTTATAAACCAGATCTAAACCAGGTCTCAACCAGTTATAAACCACTTATAAACCAGATCTAAACCAGGTCTAAACCAGTTATAAACCAGATCTAAACCAGGTCTAAACCAGTTATAAACCAGGTCTAAACCAGGTCTAAACCAGTTATAAACCAGTTATAAACCAGGTCTAAACCAGTTACAAACCACTTACAAACCAGGTCTAAACCAGGTCTAAACCAGGTCCAAACCAGGTCCAAACCAGGTCTAAACCAGGTCTGAACTAGGTCTTAACCAGGTCTTAACCAGTTATAAACCAGGTCCAAACCAGGCCCAAACCAGGTCCAAACCAGGTCCAAACCAGGTCCAAACCAGGTCTTAACCAGGCCTACAGCAGCCATATTACACAAAATGTACTCTGAACTGTAATTCATGTTAGAATGAGGTTACCTTCTCAAAAAAATACCTGATGTTGTGTTTTTGTTATTCTCACTCAGTTCCAAATTGTGATGTCATAAAGAGGTAGTTTCCAAGTTAACAGCTCCTTTAACCTTTAGTTCAGGAGAGATCGGCAATTCCAGGGCTGAAATCATCCAAATGATTCTAGTGAGACGTTTGGAGTTTAAAAACAGAAAGTGGAGTGTTTTTCCTTAGAGAAAAAAGCGGAGCCTAAAAACACAGAGTTTTAAACATGCGTAAATGGAACAAAACAACAAAATAAAAGCATAATGAGTACTTTAGCTCACATATGTATGCAGAAGTCAGTCTTTGTGAAATGGCATCTCTTTAAAACGCTTTACATGAAAGAACTATTTACCCATTCACACACACATTCCTACACCAGTGTACGCAGACACTGAGGGCGAGGTGGGTTAAGTGTCTTGCTCGAGCGCACATCGACAGCGTACACATAGGCAACCTTTGGATAAGAGGACGAACACTCTACGAACTGATCTACTGTCGCCCAATTTCATCCGTTTCATCCATACAACAAAAATACTATAAAACCGTTGTCTATGCATAAACAGCCTGGAAAACCAAACATTTTGTATAGGTTAATTCAAGATTAAACAGTCATGAAATATAATCTTGATGTATAGTGGTTACAGTGTAATTTCCCTTAAAAAGTCCAGGATGTGACAATACATTCTGTGCACACATCAGGGGTGTATTGTCTTTGCAAAGTGCCGGTCCTCGCTCTGTACATGCTTTTGAGAGACACGTTAATTAGTCATGCAGCTTTAAAGTCAGTGAAACAATGAAACCAAGTCTAAAGTTGAAAACACTCACAAGCACTTGAAAGCCTTAAATTAGTTTTGAAGGAGTGAAAACTTTCCACATATGAGAAATTGTGGTCTAATCTTCTGAAGCGAGACAAATTATAAGCTTGAATGCTCCCTCAGGGGAAAAGGCCAGGTGACAAAGCACGACTCAAATCTCAGGTTTCAGACGAGAAAAAAGCACTTCCACCATTTTATCTGTCTGCAACCTTTTTTAATGGATCACAATTTTGGTGAAATGTGTTAAATGCAGAGGAGAATATTTCTAGGAGTGGATACACCTGGCACCTGCCCTGGATCAGTGTACTGCTGTATTTCACTGTCCTGTACAAATAAAAGTATTTCATTGATACTTTGCAGTGACATCATGTTGGGGGTGTTCTGCATGTTTATCTATATTGGAATGTTCATGAGTTACCATGGTGACACTATGCAAACCTTAGGAAACACAGACCAAAAGGTTTAAGATAGTCTGAAAACTTAAAAAAAAAAACATTAATGAAACAAGAGCAATCTGAGATTTCTGACCCCGCCAAGGGATGACGTGGACACAGAATCCAGATCTGGATCCCGATCATCACCAAAATTTTACGGAGTCGTCCCTGCACCAAGATCTACCTCTGGTGACGATTTCATGAAGATCCGGCCCGTAGTTTCCGAGAAATCTCACTAAGATTGTATATCCAGATCCAGATTCCAGGTCCAGATCCGAATCATCACCAAAATTTAATGGAGTGGTCCTTGGGCCAAGATCTACCTCTGGTAAAAATTTAGTCCAGTACTTTCCGAGAAATGATGTCCACAGACAAATAAATAAATAAATAAATAAATAAATAAACTGACTAGATTGTATAATCTCCTTGGCGGAGAAAATGCTGGCTAATGCTAGTTAGATTGTGATTGTATTTTTTTGTGTAACAGCACAAATCATCTCATCTGTTGTAGTTCCTACAAAACCAGTGTCAAAGAGTAAAGTTGTCTACAAATCTAAAAGTAAATGAAGAGTTGATTTGCAGATTTAATTCTCTCTCTTAATATTAGTATTGATAAAATCTACTAGATTCTTGTCATTGCTAACATCTCTAGAAGATGATACTAAAAGACGGAGACATCTGCTTTTGCTATTGTATTTTTCCAATATTCTATTTCATTGTGGGTAAAGAAACTGTGTCAAACCATTACAACATTGTGGTGTTGGCTGTTGCTTCATTTTCACAGCATGTGCTCTTAAAACAGCACAAATGTACATGTATGTAATGTAACTTTCTTCTTGTGGACTTACTTTTTAGAATTACTAATCTACTAATGAACCGTGCTACCCACAGATTTAAACATACCACACTCATGACGATGTATTTTCTTTACACTGTACTGGGTTTTGTAGACTGCCTTTAAAAAATACACATATATATTAAATAATAATTCATAAACATGAAAAGGCTTTGTCCACTGACCTGAACCCATAAAATTTATTCAGACAGTGACTTCTGTCATCATAAAAATGTTTGGGATTAAACACATGAGCAAAGAGCTGCTAGATCAAAGCCTGTCTCCTCTGTAAAAATTCAGAAGAATGTGAATGAATTTACAACCAGCTCAGAGGTTTTTGGTGTAGCTCACTCCTTTTCCTCTGTGACCTTTATGAATGGGCCTTCTGCAGCTGTAGGTCCTTCATCTTAATAAGAAGATTTAAACTTAACTCTTTACTGTTTTTCCATGATTGGTCTTATTGAATATAATTTAAACTCTCTGGTTAACCTGTTGACTCTGTTGATCATACCCTCCAAGTTTATTTAAAGATGTATTATGCAACATTTTGGTGCATAGTCCACCACCTTCTCTTTTTATGGTGATGTGATCCTTTGCCTGGAATGTTTCACAGTGTGGCATTAAACATATATCACACTTTGACAACAGTCGCTATGGTAAAGCCACTAAGGTAGCGCCAGTAAGGTAGTGTCATTATAGTAGTGCCACTATGGTAGAATCACTATGATAGCGTCACTATGGCAACGCCACTATGGTAGCACCATGGTAGTGCTTATAGTAACATAGTTATTATAAAGTTTGCTATGGTAATGGTTGCTAAGGTAACGGTTCCTAAGCTGGCAGTTGCTATGGTAATGGTTGTTATAGTAATGGTCACTATGACAACAGTCACTAAGATATAGCCACTAAGGTAGCATCACTATGGTAACACCACTATGGTAACGCCACTATGGTAACGCCACTATGGTAACGCCACTATGGTAACGCCACTATGGTAACGCCACTATGGCAACGCCACTATGGTAGCGCCACAAATAGTGTTTTCAGGCCAACAGAGAACCATGCCAGTGCCAGTTCCAGCACCTAATCTCGAACTGACTGACATGTTCACTCCAAAAATCAATGCGTTCGGGAACCAAATAAGACTTGTTTTTTTCCAAGCGAACCGTGACTACACAGTGGACATCAGCAGGTTCATCTGGGTCACACACGGTGTAATGTAAAATAAACAAACACAATGTGGATGGCACATCTGGACATGCCGCTGTAAAGAGATTTAATATGTCTCTCAGCACAATCTTCATGTACGACAAGATTATACATGAAGATTCCATTGCATATAAAATATTCCATACTGTTTGCCTTGCATATATCCGTGTTCACCTGGTAAGGTTACATCTTTGGATTGGCTGTCGCTGCCGCAAATGTTTTAGCAGAGTTTGGGCAGATAAATAATAATTTGCATACAGTACAAATGCTCACTTCTGTCAATGATTGCGATCCATGATTATTATTTTGTACTGCCTTGTCATTGACTCCCTCTGTCAATGACGCATCATGGGTTCACTTAAATGATTTGAACGTGGGTCGTTCACTGAGGGTCGGCACTTTTGGTTCCCAGTGTTCCCACCAGCACCATTCTGGCCTGCCTGAAAAGGTAGTGCCACTTAACCATAGTGGTAACACCACTATGGTAACACCATTATGGCAAAGCCACTATGGCTATGCCACTATGGTAATGCCACTGTGGTAGCACAACATAGTGATAACATAATATAGGTAATGGTTGCTAAGGTAATGGTTGCTTGTTAACAGTTGCTAAGGTAACAATTGCTATGAAAACAGTCACTATGGTAATAGTTGATATGGTTATGATAATGGTTGCTAAAGTAACAGTTGCTATGGTAATCATTGCTATGGTAATGGTAAGGTACCAACAGATATCATGGTAGTGCAGCTTATGTAGCATTGCTAAGGTAATGCCACTATGGTAGCGTCACTATGGTAGCGTCACTATGGTAGCGTCACTATGGTAGCGTCACTATGGTAGCGTCACTATGGTAGCGTCACTATGGTAGCGTCACTATGGTAGCACAACGTAATGCAGTTATGGTAATGGTTGCTATGGTAACAGTTGCTATGACAAAAATCATCATGGTAGCACAGCTAAGGTAGCACCACTAAGATAGGGTCACTGTGGTAATGCCACCATGATAATGCCACTACGGAAATGCCACACATGTCATTATGAAATTGCATCAATTTCTTGTTTATTTCTTTTGGTAACTGTCAACAAACAAAATCTAGAACAGCACAAACCAAATATCTTCTTGTCATATTTGAAAAACAGAGTGTCCTCAGTTTAGAGCAGGATTGACATCACATTTTCTGTGTTATGTTCCCTCGGTAGGGGAAAGGGGAAGCAAAAATAAAAACCAAGAATGTTAAAGGTTTAACAAAAAATTGTGAATTTATTTACAGTGCAGGTAAATCAACAATTAACAAAGGAAATGTGATAAGGAAAATAAAAGGGGTTTTGGTTTTAAAGCAAACGAATATCCAATCAAGGAGCCCTAGCTACAACAAAAATTGAACTTAACTAAAGTTGTACTGCAAATCAAAACCCAAGTCCAGCCGCCCCGAACAGGCGGAAGAGTCCCCTTTTAAATTACGCGCCCCCACAGATGGCCTCTGTGGACTGGTGAGGGTGGAAGGGTGCTGTCCAATCTGGCACAGCAGATGCCTAGTCTCTGTCTTATAACCTCTGCCTCCTTCGAATCCGGGTCCAGGGCTCACGGTCCGGATTTACATATTTAATATGTCCATAGAAACAAAAAGAGGTAACAGGAGCATGAGGAAAAATCATAAGAAGGGCTGAGGCCTGTAACATTCTGACTGCAGTGTGATGTCCAGACATGCACTGAGGGCTGGAATAGAGACATAAGACATTTGTAAGACGGCCTCCCCCTCATTATGCTCCTGTCTCCTCATTCCTTCACATCCTCACATGAACCCATTGATCTGTGGCGCCATCTTGAAGGATTTCTCAAGGAAACATGTGAGTGTGCTCAAGATGGATGAGGCTTCACAATGAAACTACCTTCTATAAATTCTTGAAACTGTTGCATGAAAAATTGCTGTCATATATTTGTATTCATTTTCATTTAGAGACACTGCTTTGCTTCTACTTTGTAATTTCAGGCCAATCTTACCTTAAAATAGTTTTGTTTTCAGTTACCCGGTTGATGATAAGACACCGTATTTCACTTCAAAAGGAATATTTTTTTTGGGAAAGCTTGTCATGGTTTTTAAAAAGTAATTAATTGTAACTTGATTTAGGCAATATTTTAAGGACTTTTTAGTTTTAGTTTGAAATTGTTCATTTCTATGACAATGGTCCTAATTTATTATCATCCTCTCCTGGTCTTTACCAAGTCGGGTGGATGGAGTTATGCTGTTTGTGGTGTGGCTGTGGTGCATGGTTTTGTCAGTCTGTTCATTAGAAACTATTGCATATATCCAAAGACCTAATGTACCTAATTGGACTGTATTGCACAACTGGACATTAAACATCCACCATTTCATTTTATTATTTTATTTTATATAAGAGTCCCCATTTTTTATTATGTCGTATTACTTCAACCTATAATATCATGCTCTATATATAATAATATATATAATAATATTCAAGATAATATTATATATAAATTTTGTCTATATTATATAATCTATATTTAATATCTATAATCCAATTAATTTCTCTTGTGGATCAGTCAAATCTATCTAAGTCTAATTTAAAATGTTCAAAAATCACCAACATTCTGTATCTGTTTATGACAGTTCCATGACCTGTGCTGGACTGGCACACAGTGGGTTGTCAAGTAAACTGGAACCAAGTGACCATGCTGCATAATCATTATTATGTCAAATTCAAAGATGTTTATTGGAATACTGTTATATTATATTTTTGCTTTTCACTCTTTTTTGGTAAATAAAATCAATGGCCATACTATTAACATGGAAATTGCTTCAAAGCTTGAGTGATAAGGTGATCATGAGTCACATCCATCTGGACAGATGTCCACTTATTTTGTAACATCCCAAAAGAATTTATCAAAAGGAATCTAATTTGGAGGAGAGTGGAGCACAAATAAAATCAAGTTTTTGGGCAGGTTTTGGAGGATATTCTCTGTATGTATAACATACACAAATGAATGAATAAATGGTTTCTGTCTGATGGTTTCTGTCTAATTATATGTCAGTTTTCTCTGGCACATATTGATCAGATAGTTTATCAGATTCTCATTTAAGAATCTGATAAACTGCCTCCAGTAGAGACTAAAGGGGCTAAAGTCCCAGGTAGCCTTAACCATATAAATATGATATGCATACAGATGAAAATATTTTCTGATTCTCAGCTTAAGTCTCATGTGAAAGCTCAGAACCTCCAGAATCCATTCACTGAGCTGCAGAGGCTGTAGGTGTCAGCAATGAAACTAACAACCCTAATGAGAAAGTCATCTTGGGACCATTCTGCTTTCTGATTGGATAATCAGTAAAAGTTGTATTTGATTCGAGCCTATCTGGTGACACTGATAGGTCAAGTTTATGAAATTTAAAATGAAAATCTTAGCTACACATATGCAGTCCCAACTGAACCTGTGGTGCTCATGCAGAAACCTGCAGACTGAGGAGATTCAGCTCAATTTGATTTCTGATTCTATAACCATCTTAATCATCTTGATGTCCATCAAAACCTGTGGGTCAAAACAAATCCCCAAAATAATAAACTAATACACAAATTCTAAACACATAGAGTGCACATAAATCAAACTGACTGCTGCTCCATCTGAAAGAACCTCCTAATGCTCTGCATAAACTCACAGACACCTCTTCTGTCAATGATGGAAATATTTGCTTGAGCTTTTTTGAGTAAATTCCACTGAGTGGAATGCACCCAACAGCACATTATCAAAAAATAACTTGAACTTTAAATGTACTGAGGATTATCTTGATTAGAACTACATTAAAGCCTTATCTTGAAATAGACTACGGGCCTCCACATGGAGATCTGTATTGAGCTATTGATAAGCAGATACAAATGTGTTTTGTGTCAGCTGTCACATGACTTCACCACTTCATATTTTCATCATTACAGTGACCCATCACAAGGCCGGCACACACAAGGCTGTTCTTAAAAAAGACCTGGAGTCACTGTTGTTTTCTGTGTTTGGGACAAATTGGGCCTTAGGAGGACATCTGAAAAGCATGTAAGGCACGCTCCCAGTGACAGCTCCTTTGTCTGAGAAAAACCATAATGTTACCTTGTATTTCTCACTGTTACAGCTTTTAAATAGTACATTTGTGACATTTTTGTTTTATTATCAGTAATAATAATAAAAACAATATTCTTATCCTCTACGTGTTACCAGCATCCAGAGATAAGCATTGCACTGGTCCATCCATATGTGGCGTCTGTAATCACTTCATGGCTCAGTGGAAAGGAGGTGATTTGTTGTAAGGAAAAAAGACAAAAGTTAAATTCAAAGAACAAGCACATTTTTCGCTCTATTGCTTTTTGGGACATTTTTGCATAACTCAGATTACAATAAAACTTCATTCTTCATTTTACAACATAAAGAGTTGAAACCTGCACTGTTGAGTAGACAGATTTCGAGACACAGGAGACACATAAAAATCCTTTTGAACAGCTCCCATTCGTCCCATGCTCCTAATGGCTGGTAGTTTGCTGTGATGACTGGAGCTGCAGAGGACATGGCTCCATTTGTGGTTAGATTATTGGCAGCAGATTTTAAATAACAACCTGAAAAACACAAGAATGCCCTTTGAGAATGTCACAAGCATTTATAATCACAAACAGCAAACAGGACTCTGGAGAGGAGTCACGTCAAACTGCACTTTTTGCAGTTTTGGCTGATTATCATTACCTGCCTCCACCACTGCCCTGGCCTAGTTCTGGGCAAAACACCTAAAATTGCAGGCTTCAAATTAAACAGAGTCTCATCCAGCTATGTGTTGTCGCTCTTCACGAGAGATCAAATTTATAGAAGCCATTTTTCTATAAATGATATTAATATTAATGACTTGAGTAGTTACTCAACAGGAAAATTACATTAATTTTACAGTTTAATAGAATGGGGAAGAGAAGCATGAACACAAATTCTGCACAATATGAAAAATTCCTCCAGCTATATAGACCTGACCAACCCCGGTTCAGGTCTGGAGATGTTACCGCCTGTCATGGTGTCACCCAGTGCTCCTAACGAATCATAGAGCGTGAAAATCCTAATTTGAGATGCTCCAACCACAGCTGCTAATTTGTAGTGCATGTCTCTCAAATGCCGAATCTCCTTGAAAATTGTAGTCACATTCAGAACAAAATATATAACTTAACAGTTTAGTGTTTTGATTAGCAAAAGGAAAATAAATGTGTCAACTGGACAAGAGTTTATTTGTGTTTAGTGTGTTCATTGTTGATTCTGCAGAAATCTGTGCTGTTTCTGTCTTCTGCATTATTTTTCCCCTTACATATAAGACACTATGTTTGTTTTGACACAAATAAACCCTGCTTCTCTCTGATTGGTTAATCCACCTGTCAGTCACATCCTCTGAAGTCAGGGAGACAGGATATGTCAAAGCATGTGGTTCTGGCTCTGACCAGGTAACTGTAGACCAAGAGGAAAAGGCAAATGCTGAAGAAATATTGTCCTACTGAAAAATATAAAAGAGAGTCCACTTTTCTTGTCTTGTGGAAATATCAAACAGAGTGCCATAGTGTAAATTTAAGAACAGTGTTAGATAAAGATAAATCAGATTGTGATGTGTAACTTATCAATGTTGGTGTATAAAAGCAAAATCCTGCCACAGTTGGCAAACACATACATTATAAATGAACACACTTTTGGAATAGAATCTTTGAAGAATATTGTGGAAAAAAAACTAGTTTGTGGAGAAAGTTCATGTGCATTTATTTATTATTAATATGTGAGGTTTGTTTGTTGTGTGAATTTCTGCTCCAACAGTCATAGTTTTTATGTAAAATGCATGAGAGGCAGTCTTTATCTTAACATGTGTAAAACAACAATGTCAGAACTTGGTATGTACAAGCCTGGGGTGGAGCACCACATTTTGGGCCCTGGGTACAAATTCTCTTGGTGGGCCCTCACTACATGTTGTCTGATGAAAAATACTTTGCAATGGGCAATTTGCCCAAATATAGATCTAGATTAATATCAGTCTGGTCCCATGCCCTCTGCCAAACTTCAAGGACAGACAAATATGATAATGCAATCAGATTTTTTTTTTCCCAGTGATGCATGTGAAACAAAGGAGCTCATTGGTCACATATAATTTACAAATACAATATAATGGATCTGCTTTGCTCATTAACTCTGTGGAAATGTTTTTCAGCTCCTTGTGATATTTTTTTCTTATGTGTTTTTCCGAACAGACACACTATGTCTGTTCCTGATTGGCTGATCCATCTGTCAGTCCTGCCCATTTGAAATTGGGTAATTCACCACTGACCAGACTCACTTCTCCAAGTACAAGCACAGCAGGTCAAATCCTGATAATATTATGAACTTTGGTCATTATGTTATTATTATGTTATCTTCCCTTAACCCATGGATACATTTATTTGTTTTATGTGTGTCATAAAGAGGTTTAAGATTAAGTTTTGAATGTTGGAAAAACCCATTGTCAATGGATAGAAATATTGTAAAGAGACTGGGATGTTTCATCTGGCTCAGGGGTCGGCCACTGCGGCTCCGGAGCCACATGAGGCTCTTCACCCTAACAGTAGCGGCTCCTTTGGTCTTGAAAAAAACCCGAACATAAATAAAAGGTATTTCCTAATTCATTTTTATTCATATTATTTTATTTTGTTGGGCAGTTATCTTGGAGCTTGAGTTGATGCCATCTAATTTTAAAAAAACTGATTTTAATTTCTAATTTGTCAACAAAAATATACGTCAGCCACATAACATCATAAACCTTCACCTTTACGTGCTGGCGGCTTTTGTAGTGTGCGAATCCTGCAATGGCCTAACCATGAAAACAATCCCAAAAAAGAAATGTTTCGGAAGAAAATAGAGAGTTTAATTAATTTGCCTTCATCGCCAAGGACCCTGGCTTACCTTTGTGCTCGATATGTGGCGAGAAGATATCGAACAACAAAAAATGTAACGTTGAAAGACACTTCCACAACACTCACTCTGCATTTGCTGAAAAATACAGATATATAGTTTTTAATTTACTTTTACACAAATATAGGAAGGACTTAAATTGACCTACAGTTCACAGTTTAATTGATTTCAAAGTACACCTACAAATGCACACTGCACTTCTCTTGTTATATTCAGTGGTTGTAACAGGTAAAATAGATAAAAGATTAAAACTTTTAAAAGTTTACAAGCTCTGTTATTTTTTGTGACTCCCTACAATTTTTTTTTGGTAGAAGAGGGGGCAAATTGGTCTGGTTTTTGGTCTTGGTCCCTGATCTAGCTCTATCTCCCAGGGTTAGGGTGAGGTTATGCAACATGGCGAGGGAAGGCCACAGATAGTAGTTTGATGCAATAGACGGGCTCCTGCAGTCACACCAACGCCTGCCTATGAGTAATGGTTTTTCCATGACCTTACAGAGATGTGGGGTCTGGATCTGGCTCCTGTCTTCATAAACTGTGATGGGCAGGACTGACAAGCGGATCAACCAATTAAGTAAACTCACGGCCCATTTGTGTCAAAATAAATGTGACGTACGAGTAAAACACAAATGTAAAGGGAACACAGAGGGCAGAGAAACAGCACAGGGTTTTGTAGAATCAACAACTGTCTGAAGCACTAAACTCTGTCACTCTAACCTCTAAACCCAACCCCCCCTTCCCATATTTATCTGCATGACTCTCACCTTCTCCTGCATGAGCCCAGTTCAGTCCTGGTTCAGTCCTGGTTCAGTCCTGGTTCAGTCCTGGTTTCATCCATGGCAGTAGGTCTCCTTCCCTGTGGTTCTCCTCGAGGTTTATCTTTTTCCCAATGGGTTTTCTGGGATTCTTCCTTGTTGAGAAAGATCATCTAAGGACAAGGGGACACTCTGGAACAGACATTAATTTGCTTGTTTCCTCTGAAGGTGTCTCACTGTTTGATTTTCTAACTTTTTGATGAGTAAAATAACAATTGTGTGAACTCCTGCAGGGCAACTGCTGTTGTGATTTTGGGATTTACTCAAATAAATTGAATCTCCAAAAACAAAAGTATGTGATTATCTTCTTGCACGTTGCCTTGTTGCTGAATTCTTGTGCAGATTGATGAACTGTTGTCACGGGTCCTAGGATCTTGGGGGCCTAGAATCATTTTTCTCTTCAATGGAAAACACTGTTCCACCTTGTGATGTCATGTGGGAATACAGGAAGTGCTCCATTGTGTTTTTAAATAATATAATTTGAATAATTCAGAATTGGAATTGGCAATCTCTCCAGGACTAAAGGTAAAAGGTAGATGTTAAATTGAAAACTACCACTTCACGACATCATATAAACGGACTAATAATAAAGGATTACAAAAGCATGTGTGACTGAAACAATTTATGATCAACTTTGAAGAGGTAACAACATTCAGACATGACTAAAGGCTCACAAGAGTCACTTTTGTATAATATAGGACTTTTAAGTAACTGCGTATGAGCCTGCGTGTTCACTGTAACTCCACTAGGACCTCTTGGGCTCTTTTATTGATTAGTTTCAAGTCTCAGTGAGGCACGTTCTTCTGACTCATACATAATCTTTGCATACACTTGAGTTTAATGAATGTAAAAATCTTCAGCCAGCATCTATATCTGTCAAAGTGTGGAGGAGTTCACACCTACATGTTTCCTCTCAGACAAAAACGCCCCAAATAAGGACATGACGGTGCGGATGTACCGTTGAAAAGAACAGTTAGAAATGACATAAAACAGGCAATTATAAGTTTACACTGTAGAAAGTGTATGGAGGCAATGAAGAGTGAAGAAAGGCATTCAGCTCTGTGTTCTGGAGTTGCCAGCCCTGACCTACTTCTCCACAAGGAATAACTCTTGTAAAAGGGGTCACATGTTGTTGCGAAGGACGAGGCGTTTTAAAACTTCAGTAAACAATGCTAAAAGAGGCAATTAGAGCACTTCAGAAAGGCTCATATAGAGTGGCAATTTGGTTATATTATAAAATGCACCTTTTTTCAAGCAGTCAGTGTTGGTTGGAGTTAAGAATGTTAAAACTGAATTGAATAAATAGTTATTCTTAAAGCGTTGTGTTATTCACTCAGTATGCCTCATGTAATCAAGTGAGATTATCAAAAAGCAAATATTATAACTGTTCTTGAGCAGGACACTGAACTCACCTTGCGCCCAATGTTGGCGTATGTGCAACATTTAAGAAAGCAGATGCTAATTTAGAAAAAGATGGGATGCTACGCTGTTATACACCAAATTTACCAAAATTTACCCCAAGAAAATAGCTGTTAAGTTGATGAAGTTATGTAATGCCTAATATACTTTAACATACTGAAATTATGCTAAGATCTCCTCATGCAGAAAAACTGTGAAATAGTTTGTACATTATCAAACATCTTTGATCAGGCCTGTTTTCATTTGCAACTTATTCAATTTTAAATGAGTTATAAAACGTTAATTCTATTTATGTGATTCAATTTTGACCACATGATTTTTTTTTGTCAGCAAATCACTTAAGTCTTCTTGTTTTGATACAGTATCAGACAGAAATATTTCTCTCTGATGTCAGGATAAGCAGGATAAGTCAAACTTATTCATTTGTTTGCGGTCCCTTAAGTTCTTATTCCAAGTCCATTTGTCAAGTTGTCATTTTAGATACAGTATCAGACTGAAATATGCGTTCTCCATCGTCAGGATCAGCAGGTAACGCTTTTTTAAATTAGATTTTTCTTTTCATTGCAGACAAGCGACAAAACAAAATATAATACTATAGGCAGGTAAAAAGAAAAAAAGATATATGTATTCATTTATGGTACCGATTATTTTTGCATAAGAAAATTGAATTCTGTCATCTAGTGGCTTTTTCAGTTCTGACCAAAGACTGTGTAAAGAATTGGACTAAGGGAGTGTGACGTTACCCATAGTGTTCAGTTCCAGTCAAATGAAGCTCATTGAGGCCTGCAGGTGCATTTGTAGTTCCATATTGGGAATACAAATTGCTTTATGAACAAAATAGTCGAATAAAAACACGAACCGTCGCATCCCAAACAGGAAGTTAGCAGCTCCTTCTGACTCTGGCTCCCATTGACTTCCATTTGTTAGCATTTGTTAGCATACTCTTAAACTCTGACATCACTTATTTTTCAACCCAATTGGTCATTACTGTAAATATCTAGCTCACAGTGAGTATTTTGTAGACACGCTGGTCATACATGCCGTTTCCACTGAACACAGAAAGCGGCCATGTTGGATTCCGATGGCCCATTGACTATGAACTTTATAGTGACAGCGACGTGCCTTTTCAGCATTTTCTCCACACAAAGTGACTCTTTTATGGCCATGTTGAAGTACCGTAACTTCCCATCAAATCCCGCGCGCTCCTTCTTATAAAACCAATATTCCGTGCGCGCATTGATCTTCTTTAACGTTTCAGCGGTCGCTCGGAAAATTTGTCCGACGTACTTTATTTATAACCTTACGACGAAACCTTCCTTTACGACATAAAAAAGTGAACTTCTTTTTCCGCGGAGCCTTGAGACAGAAGAGTAAAGAATCTATAATCTGATTTATGTTATACTCAGAAGGAGCTGCCTCGCCGAGATAGGAAGTAAAAGTGTACGCGGTGAGGGTGTCGTGTGATTTATGAGTTTGCAGGGACCATAAAGGCGAGATATCCAACCATTTAGTGAACTCAGGAGTGCAGCAGTGTCATAACAGACCAGGTGCACATGGCAAGAAAATCACACTTTGAATGATTTTACTCTTTAATAATGTCAAATGTTAACACGGTATATTCTCATAAAGTGCTGACACTACACAGAGGCCGACGAGTCCACAAAAGAGTTCACATCAAACAAAGTAGAAGTAGCGTCGATAGATCTTTTCATTTTGCAGTTTTTTTATCATCAAAAGCACTGAGAAAGAGGTCTCGAAGGTTAGCGGGTAAAAAATAAGTTGTTTTGATTGTCTTCAGCGGATCCGTGCAGGTGTTTGGCAGTGGTGGAGCCCTTGGATTAAAGTTTTGAATTACGCAAAAAAAACGATGGCAGTACAGTCCAAGTTTGGAAAAATTATGACGCACATTTCTTCAAACCAAGAGATTCCAAAAGATGATTTACTATAATGGAAACGGATGAGGATTTACTCTCCGTTAAACATAACTTTGTAACTGTTTGAGTAATAACCCTCCTTTAGCTGCATCAATTATTTCAATTCGATAGTCAGACCACAGTGCAAAATTATATGTGTAAATTGTCAAAACAATTTTTCCTCCCCCACATCCTGTAAATAATGAAATGTTGATTCTTAAAAGCTTAAAAACTTCGTGGAGCTCTGCCATCTGCTTGCCTCAAAGGAGATGTTTGTTATTTGTTTGCCTTGAAAAAGAATGTGCATCTTTAACTAACTAGTTTTTGATTAAAGCACTAATTTTGGCTGCACTTTCTTCTTCCATTTCCTGCCTGCATTTTCAGCTGATGAGAAAAAAATATATATATATATATCTATCCAGATGGAGACAAAATAAACAAAACTATTAGACCATTTCTCTAAATCAGTGGTGAAACATAAAGTAAAAATAGTGAAATACTTAAACTACTTAAGTAAAATATTTATGTTATTCATCTATCCAGGTTTACTTAACATTTCAAATTGGATACTTTACTTTATTATAGTTGAGACCAGGTATCTGGTAAACCTGTTTACCTGGTAGACCAGGTAAACAGGACTGAAAAGTATTTTACCAATCGACTCAATTGTATGGAAGATAATTTGTTTCATCAGATTTTTAATTTTAAACGCCATTGAATTTCTCACTTTGAATTTTTGTAACTTTGAGAAAACATGTTTGAATTATTTTTATACTAAATTTTAATTGCTGAAATTTTACGTTCATTTTCAGTACAGATATTTTCGAGTCCTCAAATTCAACGGACAAAATTCAGAGTGTAAAATTCGCAGTAAAAAAGTTTGCAGGAAAGATCCAAGATGCCAAGGCAGAAGCAATCGATCCTGAGTGATCCGATTTAATTTAGTAACAAACAGGAAATAGAGCAGTGAAGCGATCTGATTGGTCAGAATCCAAACCTCAAACCCCGCCCACAGATGACAACGGCCAATAGGAAACAGCATCTATCCTCCTTTTTCACTCTGGATCGATTGCTTCTGCCTTGCCAATAGGAAACAGCCTCTGTCCTCCTCTTTCACTCTGGATCGATTGCTTCTGCCTTGACATCTTGGCTCTTTGCTGTGAAATTTTCCACTGCGAATTTTATACACTGAATTTTAACTTTTGAATTTGAGGGCTTGGAAATATGTAGTGAATATTTAAAAGGTGACATTTTTATTTTGAATTTGAAACATATTGAAAAAGCACACTTAGAATTTCAGCAACTAAATTTCTGAATAAAAATAATTCAAACATGTTTTTTTCAGATTTAAAAAATTCAAAGTGAGAAATTCAGTGGTGTTTAAAATTCAAAATCTGATGGAACAAATTATCTTCCATACAATTGTTTCTATTGAACAAAATACAGCAAAAAAAGTAAAAAAAAAAAGAAAAGTATTATCATTTTTACACATTTCTACATTTGAAGTTGTATTTGATCTCAAACTACACCTCAAAACCTCAAAATACATTAGATGGGTATTTTAATACTTTTACTTAAGTAGATTTTTCCATGTAATACATTTACTTGAGTTTTTTTGTTTTGTTTTGGGGTTTTTTTGCACCTGTTCTTTTACTTAAGCAATACAATTAAGTTCTTCCACCAAATAAATAAACAAGTCAATGAAAATGTTTGTTGGCTTTTATAGTGGTCTGAACTAAAGACTGGAAACAATACACAATCAAATACTGGGGAGACCTTAGATCCAAGTTAATTAAGATTTCCAAATGAAACATTCACCAAAACAAACAGTCATGGATTAAACTGTTAACTTGATTAGTAGAAAAAAAAATGTGAGATCTTTTTTCCAATTTACTGTTTTGTTTCCTTGGCTGCACTATCTAAATTAAACTAGTTTGAAGGAGCCGGTTTGGACACATGCGCATGAGGCCAGTGGTGATTGAGTTATCTTATTCTCCGTAACAAGATAAGGTAGATGAGGAAAAGACCTCTCTTTCATAGTCAAGGCTCACCAACAAAAATTTCCCTGTTTTTATTTTTAGTCAGAATGTGATGAATGAATGGCACTATTCACTTTCACTCACAAACATGATGTGAATGCCACAGCCACATTTTATGGTTGGCAGGGTTGAAAGGGGAAACTTGATAAATTTTTACCATAAGCGATGCCTCAACTGCTTATTCAAATCTGAAATACAGCCAGGATGTTAATGCAGTGGGCTAAGTCAGGCTGAATAATACAAATAGATCAGTGTCAAATACTTTATCTCAGCCATCACAGTAATATACATCAAATACAGGGCACACGTTCAGATCTTTGCACCTTACTTAAAGGTCTGTGTGTTACACAAAAGTGATTCTGCTGAGTTTTCTGATATGTTTCAATGCTGTTATCTCGCTAAAACACACCTGGAGTTGTGTTCTGTTTCCTTCACACATGTTTGAGTAATCCTAGTTAATTTGCCTGTCTACATCTCCAAAGCTCAAAATGTTCTGTTTCACCTTTTGATGTCATGTAGTTTTAAAGTTTACAGCTAGTTTTACCTCTTATTATGTCGAAATTTGCATTTTCAGGGCCAAAATTATCCAAATGATTCAGGGCAAAGTGCTATTGGTATTTTTTAGGTATAAAACCAAATGTAATTGAGTCTAAGAGAGCCGTTTAATGTCACACTGTGGAACCTTCCAGGCGAAAAATGACATATCCAACAACCAGGTGACAGAACCTCAACCAAAAAGTGACATAGTGCTACACTAATGAATGGTTAATGTTCATAGGCATCTCACTGTTCCCTCTATGCTAAATATCTAAGTAGCTCTCCGAGGGAACGTTTTAGTCTCCTGGCCTAGTGAATATACTAAATCAGGACTAAATAAAAGGTTAACATTGTTGTAACTTTAAAGTTTTCATATCAGTGCAATAATACCATTGTAATTAAACCTGTGTATCAACTCTAGAGACGTGACAGTCTGAAAACCCAGTAAATGTACTGCATGTGGTCCATAGACTGAACTTGAATTACTTTACACAGAAATTATTCACCACTTTGAAAACATCACTTATAAACTTTACATAGAATATAATCATAATGACATAAACAGTTTGGGTATCTTTGTGCATTTGGACACTCTTATATCCACACAGTGAGAGAAAGCACAAGTGCTACATTGTAGTGATCATAAATACAACACTCAATACACAGTATAATACTTTTACAGTTACTTTAACAATTCATCATGTAATTATAACCCCCTCCTAAAGCCATTTGTTATTATGTGTAAGAAAACAACTCAATATCAGTGTGCTCTGTAGCCTCTCCTGTTTGTACTAGAAGAAATGTTGTTTTAAATTGGTAATCAATAGTTTTTAATATTCTGCAGATTTCAAGATTTGAAAAAATCGTAACTAACTTTTGTGGTTCAGAGAGTCACCTGCTTGTCTGCATGTTGTTTTACCTTAAATGCTCCATTGCATAGCTTT
>JACN01153869.1:0-12829 GCA_000787155.1 Scartelaos histophorus | reverse complement strand
CCGTAAAGACGCATTTAGCGGTTCCTGCTTTGTCATCAGAATGAGCCCCATTGACTTTGGTTGCCTTCTGTTGGCGACGGAGGCACCAACAGGAGCCCGAGTGATTGTCTCTGAGCGAGATAGTGCACGGCTATTACAGAGCAGCACTTACCAAAGCCCATCTCCAGAACAGTGCACATGGGGAATACTCCCAAACTGCCCACACTATCATCAGCCTTCAGAAAGCCAGCATTTGTCTCCACGACTTATCAAAGCCCGATTTAACGTTTACAATCAGACTTCAGTTTGATTCTAGGTGAAAATCTACTACTCAATTAATGTGCACTTGAATCAAAATTAACTCAAATTGTAATTATCTAGTAATAAAATATCTAAGCCTGTCATGATAATTACTACACTGAATTGAAGATATTTATAAGCTGGAAACATCATTTGGGCTCAGAATTTATTGTGTGTACATTTTCTTTGTAAAAGTGGGGAGATTTTTATGTAATAAGGTCAGATTTGAGCTACAGATGGTAGAATAAATAATTATAGCTAATTCTTGGTTCGCTCTGTTATTTATCTGTTGGGGCTTTTAATGATATCGTCTATTTAAAAATGTCATTCTCCTGCTTTATTACTATTGCGTCAGTGGGATAAAGAAATTGCAATATTATCCTTTATCCCAGTATATCCGTGTAGTGATATATAATAATCCCAAATCTTAATAATTTACCCTTTGTACCTAAAATACATTTGATTCTTGCATTAGTTTATTATTTTATATTTCAGTCTTCCATCAAATGTTAATACTCCTGGTGTCGTTTGCACTGTGCTCACTGAACAGAACCCTACTTTTTAAAACATAAATTGCAAATCTAATTTAATTTTTTCCCTCAAATTGCGCAGTCCTATTTTGCACTAATCAAATCTGTTTTCCTTTTGACAAATAATAAAAGCAGGCAATTGGTTTTGATATTGACTTTAGTGCTTCATAATGATGACTGTCTGTGGTATATTATTACGAAACAAACAGACTGGTGGTGTGGAGCAGCAGGAGTAAGACCATGTCAAAGTACAGACAATACTAGTACAAAAATAAGACAAAATGTTTATTTTTAGATGGTTGACCAAAGAGGTATAATGTTTTATAGAGTTATTTATATATATATAACTGTATTTATGGCTTGAGCTAAGCCTGCCGCAATAGTGTATAGACTTATTGTTCAATATATATTAAATGGAACAATCATTTCTGGGTTTCAACATTTATCGTGGGTACTTTTTTTAGTAAAAGTAAGGAACTTTTTTTGTCTTTGATTAGATTTGAGTCATCAAGGGTTGAATAAATAATCGCTCATTAAACAAACAAACTCATTTATTTAAGTCTTTTCAGTTTAAGTCTTTAACTATACTGTAGATTTAGAATAGTTTTTGGGGTTTTTGTGTCAGTGGCATAAATTTTGTTTTATGGTTTATCTCTATTTTCTTCATCTACATATCATACTCTAAATTCATTCTTCTCACAGGCCTAGACTTGACACAATGATAAATACACAAACCAGCCACCTCAGACCATATATGAACATATAGAGTTATATAGAAACTAAATTGTTACCTCTGCCAAGATGTTATTTGTTTTAGCTTGCCTGGGTCGTGTATTTTCATTAATATTATCATTTCAGAGGCCAACAGATTAGGGTGTGGATCTAACACACAGTGTCACGTAAGGAAAGTTTAAATGTTTTTACAATTGTGCCTTTATGGCCACAAGGGGGCATTAACAAAGGAAAAAAAAAGCTATTGTGATATATGTGTTGGAGCAAGTCTAAAGTCACAAAAAGTCCATGTGCGGGCATTATATCTTTATCTCGATCGCCCCTTTAGTGGAGGTCTTCTTCGATTGCCACTAAGTCTTTCAGTGTTGTATCTCAAAGTAATTACTACAGAGTAACTACTTACTATTTAAACCCTGTCGTGTATAAAATTAATTCTTCTTTCATGGCCAGATGTTGTTTTGACTTATTAGAAAGTGTCTTTAGAATCAACAAACAATAAAAATTGAGCCATAAAATGATTTGGCTTCATACTGCACACAGAGATTATATAGAGCCCTGGACAATTAGAGAAATGTGCTGGTGGCAAAGGTCTCTGGTTTGAATCCTGAGCAGGCCTGACAGAGTGCAGGCCTCTAAGTAGATGAGAAATGCACTTCTATTCCTCCATCTACTGTCAAAGTGCCCTTGAACAATGTTCGGCAGCCAACAACACAAGTTCTGGGCAGCACCCAGGTCTATAATAAATCAAAAACTCCGCAGTAAATGCATGACACTTGTTCTGGTAGATTGCACATTAGTTTGTTTTTTTGCCAACTATCCGAGGCGATCAGAAAGCCCAGTGCCACCCTCAATTTTGTCTGTAGCTACACTGAGTGACAGATTGACAAACAGTAGGTTTTGAGGCTGGCTCAGTGGAAGTAGTCAGTGAGGCTGTTAGTTGAGATAAGTGGATAGCTGTGTGCTGTGGAGCTATGGGGACAAAAACAGGCTGCAGAGGGCATTTCTGCAAAGAAAAAGGGGTAAGTGCATAGTTTGGGCAAATAAACTGAATACAATGTCTGAACAAGTCTCCACAGAAGGTGTATAATTGCGTAAATACAGGATAACTGAGCTGCTTTGCTGGATTATATTTAAAACATGTCAAAAAAAGAATAAAAAAAGAAAATTGCGATGAAGCACAGTATACAAAACAACTGTTGCACTGACAATTTCCAGCAATTTAACATTATCTTAAAATGACTTAGTAAACAACATGGCCAATGGCTGTTCTCATTATTTAACGCATGGGACGTCAAGTTACACCTTCCCAACTGTAATCCTCAAGAGAACATTGTGTAATCATTTGGTTATACTAAGTCCTATTTACTTTCTATTACTCTGGTTAATATGAATACACAGAATATATCCCACATATGCATACAGACAATACATTTCTCATGTTAACTACACTGTAATAAGACTGCAAGGGAATCCACCACCATTCAGCTAAACAGACCACATGGGACAGCAGTTGTTGTTATGAAAGACAAGCCCGAGTGGATCATGGAGTCAAGTGCAGAGTCCAACCTTGTGACTGAATAGGCCTTCACATCATTTGCATGGGGTTATTTGAATGTCCCCCCTGCTCATGTCGCAGCCTAGTGCACTTCACTCAACAGTACAGCGGCTCCCCAGACAGAGGCCCTACCAGAATGTGCTTTGCCTTACTGTATAGAGACCACTGCATCTAGAATTAGCAGGAAAATTAAGATAAAATGAGCGGTGTTTTTGTTATCTGCAACAGAGGACACTGGGTGAATTACCTTGAACATCCCGTGTAAGTTCAGGTCAAATAATTAAGCAGCTTAAATACTCAACAAAGGCGAGGCTAAAGAGACAGCCCCCCAGACACTGACAGTGCAAGAAGTTGAATTTGGGAAACTTTAAGCACAATAGAGAAGACAAACTGGTTTTATCTGTCCTTAAAAGCTCTGGATTTGACCCCATTAAAAGGTTGACTGCTGCTTGTCAGTAACTTCCAGCCAACTCTCTCTACTCTGTGACCTTTGGATCTAAACTGATCCAAAGTCCAGTGAACTATAGTGAGTAAGACAGTGGAGGAATCGGAGAGGGGAAAGCACAAAAGGCTACTCAAAAAGGCTTACGGAGAAATGTCAGCGAGTTTCATTGGGAACATATCTGACTCAACTAGACAAGTGAAGTGATAGACAACAAGAAGGCAACTGTATAACAAAACTGATACACTACAGTGGGGAAAATGGTTTAAAATGATGATACAAGTAGATTTTGAGTAGATTTTTAAGCTGTTGGCTTTAGTATAAACACAAGATGAATCAGTAGCCTATGTTTTGCCATTGCAGGGTTTTACATGTTGTATTGTGAAGCAAATTGAGCATACTGTGCCAGGCCTCGCTAATACTGTTTTACATAACACTACAACTGTGAAGTGTTAGTCTTTAGTGGTGCTAAAAGTGCTTCGAACCAAAATATCACACCGTGTGCAGTTTGACCCAGTATTAAGTGTATGCGTAAAAGCCTTTTCTGTATGCGTAATTCTACTGAAACTCTCATAACGGGGCTGCTGCTGGTGGAGGTAAAGACGAGGGGACGCGTCATGGGGATGGGGTGATCTGGTGAGGCTATGAATGAACCAAAAGGAGCACCCATTCACACCATACAGTCAGTGTGACAGTGGCGCTACAGTAAGCTGGAGCCAAAAGCAGAATTTCGCGTCTAAATAGCAGCCGCCTAATATGTTGACTTTGCACTCCGTGTTCTACTTTACTGTGCCTAAAGCGTTAGTCATAATGAAGCCGTGGAGACAGGCAAATGCCAGTAAGCACTCGCTGAGCTAATACAGAAGCCTGTGTCACCGCACGCACGCAGCCAGGTCCATTCCCCACTTCTTTATGCAGCGTTTTCAGCGCTATCCATATGCGCCTCGGCTCGCCTCGCGTCACAAACAACCCTCCCCATAGCCCCGCTGGTTCCCAACCCAAGCCTCGACACCGCGACCCGAAATACAATGTTATAAGAGCCGTGTGTTGAAATGTGCGGCGGTGACAGTGCGTTTCCTCACCTGCGTTTGTCCACCGCACAGTCAGCCGGAGAGGCGCATCGTTAGTATTCGGCACAGGCAAATCCCAAAGACAAGCGTCGCATCTGTCTTGACACTTTTACGGAGGGGAAAATGGCGGGTCAGTGAATAAAACACAAAACGTTTAGTCCTAAAAACGTGTCGTCGTTTGAAAAAGGAGGCGCTCTGCCGTGTGCGAGCCGGGAGAGCGCGTAGCGTGTAGTCAGAGGGGATTGTTTATTGTCGGAGTCCCCTCGCTGTAGAGAAGTGAGTGGAGACAGCCACACTCCTCCTCCTCTGCCTGCGCTGACACCACCCTTAAAGAAGCAGGCTCACCCACGGCACTGGCACGCCGAGCGCACGCACGCAGCGCACCACACGACATATGTCATCATCATATAGCTCTACTCGTAAGTGGTAATGTTAGCCCGGACTATTTTTTATATTTGTCAACACATCAAGCTGGATACTGGTAGTTAGTGATGTTATTCAGAGCTGCGGGTTGCGCATCTAGGTCAGACTGCATCAAGTAGGCCTATGGGCTAACACAAGGGTTAAAGGGCCAGTGGGAAATGTAGGCTACATCCCCACCCCACTCAATAGCCTACATTTTAATTCATTCACTTGCTTTAGTTATGTCTAGGTCAACCTTTAATATAGTAGCCATCACTTACAATATCAATACATACTGAGATACATAAGTGTATTTAGAGAAAGCAACCTGACCTATTCCACGACTTTTAACATTTACACCTACTGGAAACCCAATGTGAAGTTGAGATTTGAGAAAAAAAAACTAAAAAAAACTAAAATGATCACCATATCAGTTTGTGACGAGAACTACTACAGTACAAAATGTTAATGTCTACTGATAAAGTTCAAGGATACACATTTTTACAAATAGGTCAGAGCATTCACTCACACACACGCGCACATACACATAATGAGCAAACAGCACACACATTTTTCTCAGCCTACAGTACAAAGTATCTAAATAAGTGACCAAATCTGAAGTCTTGAATCAGCATTAGTCTGACATGATGCAAAATGACAGTACCAAGTAAACAACCTTGTACCAGTCCCCTTGCATAGTAAATCTGAACATGCAATTGGCTGTAATTTGATCCCCATCCCAGTCATATAACTGATGTCCTATTAACAAAAGCGGGTCAATAAAAATGGCCTTTCAGTAAAATGAAGAATTAAATAAGGAGTAGCCACACAACCTTTTAGTCAGCATCTCTAAACAAATCATTAGCGTACTTCTGGCCCTGCTCCAAAATCCCAGAGTTAAAAGAATATATCTGCCAGTGAGCCGGAGATTTACGACTGCCCTGTGCTCACTGACCAAGTGGGGAAAATGAACAACATAAATGCAACAGAGGTGCCCTTGAACGCACCACAGAAACAGTTTCAGGTGCGAAAGGGTGACAGCAAAGTGTGAAGAAAAGCATCGGTCATTAACAGCAAAGTTTCATATGTCACTTGTGAAAAACTACTTCCGGCAGTTTTTCGTTATTTGTGCAGGAAATGTTCTAGAGTATTATTTTACGTGGTGGAAATGAATTAAAAACTATAGCTTTCAAGAAACGGTTTCCCTTGTGGTCTAAAGGTCCTATAATATGCAAAACTGATGTGATCTTTTACCCATATGTTACTTCCTCAAAAGAACACCTGGAGTTGTGTTGTTTCATTCACACATGTTTGAGTAACCCGTATTATTACTCTGAGAGCCTTTCCACAGCTAAGAATGCTCTGCTCCACCTTGCGATGTCATGTAATGGTAGTTTTAAGTTAACCATTTTACCTTTTGTTTAATTTGTTTAATTTGTTTAGAGAGTCCAAATTATTATAGGTGAAGGTTTAAAACACAGTGGAGCTCTAACTTCTTGGGTTCTTTACCTTATTATATGTTATGACTGTTAACTGGAAGCTCCTCCTTGAACAAATTAATGTACATAAGACAAAAATTAACGTTTTTGGACAATGAAGCTGTGTTAAACACGTGTAATTGAAACAAAACGCAACTCCAAGTTTGTTAGTGATGAGGAAACAACATTATAACACACCAGAAAATGGTCTAATATGGGCTTAAACAAGACAACTTTTACTACATATCCATTCTCCAATTCATTCTTTTATTTTTCCTAGTGGCTATTCCCTTCCAGGATCATGTTTTTTTGGATGGCATTCAAGAACAATTTAAACAATTTCGAGTTATCAAAGCTCCAGGCAGACCCAAATCTTTGATACACTTTTACACACTATTGATATTGACATTATAAGTATAACTATAATTACTACAGTGGATGTCAAAGTAATTTCCCTTGTGGATCAATACAGTTTGTCTCAGTCTGTAACTATCATGTCACTTTGTACTTCTTGATTTAAATATAAAGTCAGTGCTTTAATAGATGAAGCCTCCAGTATCGTTCCTATCTGTTTGGTTGGCCTGCAGCTGATATCTTAACATGGCCTTGAACAAAATGTCTCTAAGGATTAGGGGAACATCAGCATTCTCATGAACTAGAACACAACAACATAACCTACTTTTTGAGTGTCCCTCTCCGTGTTTCACTTTTCTCATGTGGGAGTGGGAGTGCGGGGGAGGTGTGTGAGCGCTCCCCCTCGTCCCCTCCTCCCCTTGTGGTATCACATCACACTGTGTTATGGGCCGCTTGGATACAGTGCGGCTAACCTGCTGTAACCCTGCTGTGGTGTTTAAACAGTAATTCACTTCATAGGCGGTAGTATAAACACAGGCTGCACTCAACGTGTCAGTCAGCTAAATTGGATAGTTTTCTTTTACAGGGCTGTTGTTCACACTAGGTGTTACCTGCCATTTGCATTTTGAGTACAAGAGCTGTTAAAAGTCTGATCAAAGTCCCCTCCAAAGTGCTGTTCATAAAAACTTAATGTTGCTGCTTTATTGTTGTTCTTTGATTGTGCCACAAATTCTCCCTCTGTCTTTCTCCTGCAGATTTGGATGAGCAAACCAGTTCGGTCATTTGGAAGGTATCTCACCTTGTGACCTATAACCCCTGCGACCTTTCAACTCTGCCCTCTGCCCTGGACCACTGCATAAATGGAGATACACCATCCTGCCCCCCACCTCTCCTCGCACACCCCCGCCCAAACAGAAACCGCTCAACTTTGACCCCTGAAACTTTTCACAGAAAAGTGCTTCAGAGCTTCGACCTTTGACCTCGCAGGCAGGGACAGATTGTGGCGAACAAAACCTGCTTTTAGAAACATTTTCATCTGAAGTTATTTATGCTTGTTATATACTGCATTCTGTCTGGATCAGAGCGATATAGCAAAGCTGCAGATGTTAACCAGCTGTTCGAAAAGGAAACACAGAAATGTTAACAACTGTCTTAAAAGTTAATAGGATGTAGGTCATTTACAATCTTGTTAACACAGTTCCATAAAGTATTGCCTACTATACTGCTGTGACAAAGTACTGTAATCAAAACAGCTTTACTGTTCACACTAAACAGGAAGATTTAACCTGGTTTGAACCGTGTTACACAATATGCTTCAGTATGGCATGGAAAACATTTATTTGCACTTTGGGAAAAAAGGAATTGTACAAAAATCACTGCTACAAAAACAAGAAAAGTAGATCTATACATATTTATAGTCATATTATTTAAAGGTCTTTTTCTTTTGTATAAAACATAGGGTGACTACCTATTATTTGATTATTTGATTAGCTTCGCCATCTTAGCCCCTGTATGTCATTTACATTTTGTCCACATGAATGATTTAAAATAGTGAGTTTACATACAAAACACATCAAAAACATAATTTTTGGGGGGTCCTGTCTTTCTGGCTTGTAATGTGATTTGATCTATTGTCATTTCGAGCCCTCTAACTGTGTTTTAAAGGATAAACAATGAAAATCATACACTTTTATAGACATCTGTAGTTATAAGGTTACATTTTTCATTCACCGTGTCACACCACATGGTCCCATTAGACCCTCTTTTAACACTAGTTGAGTCCACTTGCTTTGTCAGGCCAAACTTCACAGGATTCTGAGCTGAACTACAGTGAATGCAAACTTAGACTTAACATTTACATAGCTTAAAGCCATAACAATGCAGCCTATTCAACTGAAACTCACTTTTCATATCAGCCAGAGTTCACACGACGGTTACTAGAGCACATTATCATTCATATCTTTGAATGGCATATACAGATTGGATTTGTTCCTTCTACTTTATTTGACCTCATCCATTGCAAAAGCTTCTTGGGTATTTCTCAGATTCATTGAAAACACAGGCAAATGTTTCTCATGTGGCTGTACAAACAGTTGAGACTTCAGTTTCTGACGCCTGATTGTCTCTGAGGGAGGGGGCCGTGGAGTCAGCAGACATTAACCTTCCACCTTTGAACTTTGACCCCAAAGAGTCATCGGCAGGGTCTCCTAAGGTTGGCTGTTCCTTGGTGGCAGGGTGCCGGGCAGGGGCAGAGGCAGAGGCAGGGGCAGGTGCGGTTGGAGGGAGGGCCCAGTGGAAGTCACACCATACTGTCACCTTTGAACTAGAATGAGTAAGGCGGGATTGTGACATTCCCCACGTATACAGCTGTGGCATTACAAAATCATGTGACGCAGCAAAAAGCTACATGGGAAATAGGGCTGGGACATGTACTGTAACTGCAAACACATATTTAAAAGCTCCTCTTTTGCAAGAAATTGATTCTTGCGAGCTTTAAGCCATGTTAGAATGTTCATTGAAAACACAGGCAAATGTTTCTCATGTGGCTGTACAAACAGTTGAGACTTCAGTTTCTGACGCCTGATTGTCTCTGAGGGAGGGGGCCGTGGAGTCAGCAGACATTAACCTTCCACCTTTGAACTTTGACCCCAAAGAGTCATCGGCAGGGTCTCCTAAGGTTGGCTGTTCCTTGGTGGCAGGGTGCCGGGCAGGGGCAGAGGCAGAGGCAGGGGCAGGTGCGGTTGGAGGGAGGGCCCAGTGGAAGTCACACCATACTGTCACCTTTGAACTAGAATGAGTAAGGCGGGATTGTGACATTCCCCACGTATACAGCTGTGGCATTACAAAATCATGTGACGCAGCAAAAAGCTACATGGGAAATAGGGCTGGGACATGTACTGTAACTGCAAACACATATTTAAAAGCTCCTCTTTTGCAAGAAATTGATTCTTGCGAGCTTTAAGCCATGTTAGAATGTTGTTACCTCATCAAAAACAAACAAAACCTAACACAGCTCCGGGTTTGACAAAACAACATTATAACACAGATATAAAGTAGTGCAATATGGGTCATTTAAGTAGCATAATTTCCTCTGCAAACAACAGGTTATTGGATAAAATCTGCTAAAGTTGTAGTTTAAACTTCCACAAACCTGTTCTGAAATGCATTGGATTCTTGGATTGCCAGTCTTCTATCCAATATTATGGGTCCTGGTCCATTTCTTTCAGTTTGTTGAGTCTGTTAATTTTCCCCTGTTCCAGATGTTGAATGATGTTCATTGATCGATCTCTGTCTCACTCTCTCTTTTCAATTTGCTACATGTTTATTGTGACCTCGTAGTTGTTTTATCCTCTTTTACACTTTTTTTTTCATTCTTTGTTTTTTACTCAGCTCTTAGTCTTTATTTATATAAAAAGTATATATAATAAATAAATTATATATATTATGGGTCCTGGACAATTTAAAAATGTGAACTTTCAACAGAACTTTTAAATACAAATCTAATTGTAAAGCACAGTGTTTATGAGAAATCAAAAATAACTGGTATTTTAATGGTGTTCATTTTTCTTTCTAAGAAGATTCTCACACATATTCTACAAGCGCTCGACTAATATTTAGCCTTGAATAAAAACAGTAACATGACCGGGTTAATGCACTAACTAACCAGAATTTTTCATGACCAGAGTGTCATGAGTGTCATGACCAGAACAACTCAAATTGAGAAATAATCTGAATTCAACCATTTTTGGTAGATAATACTTTTGAATAATGTAATATTCTTGGCTTATGACAAGGTTAAGTTGTTCATGTAACCTGAAGATTCTTTCACACAAACCCAGGTGCACTTATTCATGAATGAAAACAATTATGTGAACATTTAATATTAGAACTTCAATTTGACACTTTGGTATATTTCTTTTTTAAGAAAAGACTTGAGATCAAAGAGTGTTGAATACGTAGTTTCTATGATTCTTTATAGATGCAAACTAAATACTAAGTAATTCAGCTATTTATGTATTTGCTGTTTGCGTTTTTTTTAACAATATTTTAAATATAGAATCTTTTGGGCTGGATTCTTCTTCTTCTTCTTCTTCTTCTTCTTCTTCTTCTTCTTCTTCTTCTTCTTCTTCTTCTTCTTCTTCTTCTTCTTCTTCTTCTTCTTCTTCTTCTTCTTCTTCTTCTTCTTCTTCTTCTTCTTCTTCTTCTTCTTCTTCTTCTTCTTCTTCTTCTTCTTCTTCTTCTTCTCCTCCTTCTCCTCCTCCTTCTTCTTCTTCTTCTTCTTCTTCTTCTTCTTCTTCTTCTTCTTCTTCTTCTTCTTCTTCTTCTTCTTCTCCTTCTCCTTCTCCTTCTCCTCCTCCAAAGTTTCCACCCCTCTACAGTGTTAGTGTCCTGCATTGCACTTTATAAACCAACTGTACAAATTTGACCTATTCTAACAAAAGCACCCGCTCCTAAACAATCTCCATGTTCTTTAAATGAAACCAAAATGGCTACACCTCGTCTTGGCCAGTTGTGAGCGCAGGACCAACACTACCCAACCCCTCATTTAGATTCCCACACAGTTCTTCTACTTACCGGGGCTGTGTATTTAATGCGGCAAAACAAACAATGTGATAAGTGGATAAATCTTCCCCAAGTTTCAAAGTCATCTCTCCAAGGTCACGGGCCGCTCCTGTACAAAAACAGTTAAACAATAAGTGGCGTTCTTCCTGACCTTGTGATGAGTGGATTACACATTAACCACTGGAACTGTCTTCTTTATTGGCGTCGAAATTTCCTGACCTCCGTTCAAAACAAACACAGGAGGAGTGATTATGACTGGATTACGGCAGACATGCTAAACAGCCAGCGCGCGTATAGGCTCGGTAAATATTCCACTTTTGTCCTTGAGGAGTGTCAGAGGAGATGGAGTTGTGTGTGATAGACAAGACGGATAATGCTACGTAGGAGAGAGGAGAGGGGAGAGGAGGGAAGGGAGAGCTCAAAGTCACCGCGAAACGAAAAGGTGAAGCACATTACTGATGCAGAATGATCACCTTTTCTCCAGAGCCACATTATTTTCTCATCAGGCAGACAATGTCACACGGAGTAGCTTTACAAGACATTATGGGACGGGGGAAAATGAGTTATTGTGGAGACGGATGAAACCAAACTGAAATATGCATATAGGTTTATAACGTCTTTACATGATTTGAACTTTGAAGTGTGCTTATTCTAACAATCGGTGCTCACAGTTGGCTTATTTTATCCTCCTTGCAGACTTGTAGGTTTACTTTAACTTTAAAATTAATCTAAACATATGAACATTTCAGCAAACAAGCCCTAAAACAGCCTCAAATGAATCTTTTTGAAATGAAAAACTAAAAATATGTCACAACTTTATTATGCAGCGTCTCAAACCTTTAACATCAGGTACTAACAAAGAAAAGATTTGACTTTCCAACTACGACTAACTATTCCAGGTCTACTAGAACCAAAGACAATGAACCATCAAGCACTTTGACTAAACATGGGGAGTCAGCGTTTAACTTTTATACAGCTGAAATCTTCCTGATCTGCCCTTTTTTAATGTTATTGATGATAATTTATGTTTTGATTTGTTTATATTGTGATTTTAATGTCTTTCTTATTGTGAAATGCGCTTTGTGTAGAAATTGTACTATGCAAATAAACTTGCCTTGCCTACTACTATTCCCAGCCCCGCCCCTGATGTAAATGTTTATATAAATGGCCGATCGGTCAATTAGAAATTAGTCAAACACGTAAACTACTACAAGAACTACTACCAGACGGCGCGCTGGTGGTATACAAGCACCGTCTGGTAGTAGTTGCTATTACAGTTTGAGGAGAAACACTGGAATAGTCTTCAGTGCCATCAATATACAGAAATATTACATACATAAAACAGACATAACATTTTCAGCGTAAAATCTATTAAAATAGTCTGAAGGATACATGTTTGGATACGTCCTGGTCATCTGTGCCTG
>JACN01052230.1:0-10360 GCA_000787155.1 Scartelaos histophorus | reverse complement strand
CAAGTGTATTTTTCTAGTTTTAAAGATGGGCATTTTTGCAGTGCACCTTTTACCTTTAGTTCAGGTAGAAATCTAAATGATTCTAGTGAAGCTGTATGGAGTGAACTTTGGACAGATCCTTTATTTGAATCATGTTTCAAATCAAATAGTCATAGTTCCGATGAGCTTCCTTCGCTCCTTTGTCCATAAACACGTCCCTCATAGTCCAGACTTTTTAATATAAACTCACATGGAGCTCTCGCCTCTGTCACGGCTCTTCCTCCCTCAGCTGGAGTTCCCGTAAATCGTTTTTTATGTCTGTAATAATTGCACCACACGCCCGCCCTCCCAGCCCGGCTGCAAACCCAAAACATGGCTCTCCACGTGGGCCGCCTCTCCCCGGTGACCCTCCTCCTCCTCCTCCTGGTACTGTACACTGTGGGCACATCCGCTCTCATTGATTACATAAGCGCTAGCTGCAGATACACTGATGCAACAGGACCGTGGAGAGGACAATGGGGCAAGAGCGAAAGCAAAGTGCACAGAGCTGGAGGTGATCAGCGCATAAATTAAACCACAAAGAAAATCCGATCATAATAACGGGGGAAATGAGTGTAGCGGTGTGTATCGTGTGTATCGTGTGTACAGAGTGACAATATCAGCAGAGGTGAAGCAAACCTGGGCTTTAATTTACTGTCATAACCAATTACGTAAGAAATCAATACGTTTTTGCAACAGTGTTATGACGGTAATAGCAGTAAGTCCTGTCATAAATGTGGTTAAGTCTCATGTACAGTTTGGCAGCTTTTAGTCCAGGTTTAGTCCAAGGTTTAGGCCAGATTTCTTTTTGGTTTAGTCCAGGTTTAGTCCAGTTTTAATAGCAGGTTTTGACCAGATTAGTCTTGGTTTTGTTCAGGTTTAGTCCAAGTTTAGTACCAAGTTTAGTACCAGGTTTAGTTCCAGGTTTAGTCTAGGATTAGTCCAGGTTTTGTCTGGGATAAATCCGGGTTTAGTCCATCTTGAGTCCCAGGGTCAGTCCCAGGTTTAATCCAGGTTTAGTCTCAGATTTAGTCCTAGGTTTAGTCCCAGGTTTAGTCCATGATTAAATTCTAGGTTTAAGTCCTAGGTTTAGTCCAGGTTTAATAACAGGTTTAGACCAGATTTAGTCCAGGTTAAATCCAGGTTTAATCCCAGGTTTTAGTCCCAAATTTAGTAGCAGGGTTAGTCTGAGTTTTAATTCTAAATTTAGCAGGTTTCATAGGGTTAGTCTGAGTTTTAATTCTAAATTTAGTCCAGGTTTCATCTAGGGTTAGTCCAGCTTTAGTTCCAGGTTTAGTCCAGCTTTAGTTCCAGGTTTAGTCCAGCTTTAGTTCCAGGTTTAGTCCAGCTTTAGTTCCAGGTTTAGTCCAGGTTTAGTCTAGGTTTAGTCCAGGTTTCATCTAGGGTTAGTCCAGCTTTAGGTCCAGTTTTAGTCCAGGTTTAGTCTAGGGTTAGTCCAGCTTTAGTTCCAGGTTTAGTCCAGGTTTAGTCTAGGTTTAGTCTAGGTTTAGTTCCAGGTTTAGTCTGAGTTTAGTCTCGGGTTTGTATTTAAATCCCCTTTAGCTACTGAGAAACAGTAACTTCCTGGGGTCTTTGTCAGGTTATAAATGCATTTGGCAGGATGTTCATGCGCCACATTAACACCAACAACAAAAGCCAGACACCACAAAAATAACAAAAAAATACACATAATCACAATAATCAAAAAATAATAACTCTACTTCTGTTCGGGTCAGAGTCGGCAACAGCTCAGTTATTCATTCAATTATTTAGCGCTTCACAAGGCGGCAGCACAAAGGACACAAAATCAGAACTATCCCGAGTGAAAACAAAGAGTCTAACCACTTTAATGACATTTGAAACATAATCTAATGAATCCAAACTCCGCTAACATCACGTTCCCATTGAGAAAGAGGCCAAATCCACTTCTCTTTACTACGTTTCATATTTAACAGCGCAGGTGTCTCGGTGAAGCAGTCCAGGGCTCGGGGTCTGTGCGATACTGCTCCAGATAAAGAGCTGCTGCAGAGACGAGAGCACCAAGTGGGTCAGAGCGGGGGTAAAATTAGCCCCATCACAGGAGTGTGGAGCTGCAGATTTAGGACAGTGGAGCACGGAGGAGGACTGCACAGGAAAAGAGCGAGAAACATGCACAATTGGCAAAAAACTCCAGCAGAGGAAGTCCTGACCAAGCCTAAGCTCAAAATATGGAAAATATGGGTCTCTGGGTGCTGCATTGCGGTAGCCAACCGCTCCTGATGCAAAGATTTTACAGCAATGGGTCTAAAGCGTGGGTCAAATGCACGAGAAGACATCCAAAAACATGAATCAAACTGTGAAGGACATTTTGGTATTTGTGTTGTTTATTCCGTTGTCCAAAAACTCTGCAAGAAATGTTAAAAGCCGCGTGTCCAGTTGCAGTTTAAGTTAAAAAGGTTAAAATTTCATAATAATAATTCCCCACATACCTGTAGAACCTCTGACCTCCATGGAAACAAATAATTTTTTTCAGAAATCACGAGTTATTCTGCATGTTTTTGTATTTAAAGTGTTAAAATGTTATGTGGTGCGACTCTAAATCTAATCAAATTTATTTTCTTTCTTTATTGGCATATTTCCCCCATAATATTCAAACAAATATTGTCCGAGCGTGTCCATGTTTTCAAATCTCAATCTCATGTTCATATGAATTTAGATTAACATTCCAACCATGTTTTAGAAAATAAAAAAATTTTAAGGTTATTCTCGGTCGCACCACGCGATATTTTTAAGGTCGTAGCCAAATCATGTACATAAAAAAACACTAAAAATACTTAATATACATTTTAAAATTTGCCTGTTGAAAATCCCTAAACGTCGACAGAAACACGGATTTATCTGTGACATAAGGGTGAGTTGTTGTACAGTTGTAGGGAGTATTATCTGTTACATACACATCCCAACCATGTTTTAGAAAATAAAACTATTTTAAGGTTATTCTCGGTCGCACATGACATTTTTAAGGGGGTAGCCAATTCATGTTCATAAAAACCACTAAAATTGCTGAATATAAATGTCAAACATAGATTTATGCACCTGAAATTGTAAATATTTGAAAATTTGCCTGTTGAAAATCCTTATACGTCATTAATGTACATTTTATAGCACATTTTATAGACAAGACAGTTTCCAAAGCGCTTCAACATTTTACGTTAAAAGGACAAAAGGAACGAATAGAATCAATAGATAAGAGAATAATAATAAAACCAATGAACAAAAATAATGATAAATAATAAATAAGGCAGTACTCAAAAATAAAATAGATTACAACAATAAATAAATAAAAGACAAACAGACTTAAAAACGTAATAAACCAACATAGACAGTTTTCTTGTAAGTTTTGGTGTTATTTCGCAGATAATTTCCACTAAACAAACCATAATCTGTTTCATTAGGGACATTGTGGCCGAGTGGTGAAGCGAGTATCTTACAATTAAGAACTTGATCACGGCGTCGTGTCCTCGGGCGAGTTATTGTAATATAATGTGATGCGTGAGCTGCTGTGACCACGTAATTTCCCCTGTGGATCAATACAGTTTGTCTAAGTCCAAGTCTAAGTCTATTCATCCAAGCAACTTTTGTCAATGTGATACAATACGTAAATTTTAACTCTATTTTAACTCAAAAGTCACTAACAAATTCCATACCACCATGAAAAGCAATGCAATTTGCAATTTTAAACACTAAATAATATTAGATTGTGTAATGTTGGTGTCCAGACTTTATAACAGAGCTAATTTTGATAAAAAATACAATAAGATCTAAATGGAGAAAAGATATTTGACGAACCTTCCATCAGAAAATTTACACAATATATGTACTGTATTTATTAGGGGTGTAACAATAATCGAAATATCGTAATATCGTATCGTCAAGTCTCACAATAATTTTATCATCACAATATATCAAATGCTTAAATTCATTGTTGTGGTGCAGAAATAATAAATAAATAAAAAAATAAATAATAAAACAAAACAATAAAAAAGAAAAACGGGGAACTACATAGACCATGATCCTTTGCTGTTTAAGTTCAGACGATATGTAGACGTTAAACTGTTATTAAGCACTTTTAAATCTTATTTTTGTATTATAACAGGACCAAAGGCTTATCATGGCATTTTAAAAGTAAAAAGTAGCATGTTCATAATTTTCTAAGTCTCCACAAAATATTAAAATATCGTACCGTGAGATGCATCTGGAGAAAATATTGAACCGAGAGATTTATCGTTATATTTCCTGATGTTTAGTTATTTGAGTTTTGCGCTTCAACTTCAACTGTTCAAAATGTCACTGATCTGAATATGACAATAAATGTTGCACCAAATGAGCCAAAGCATTTATAATGTCTTGTTATTATGTAGAATATCGTAATATCGTGAGCTTTCCCACGATATCGCAATAAATATCGTACCGTGAGATTCAAACCGTGACAATATTGTATCATGAGACTTGGATATCGTTACTCGGGTCAGACGAAATGCCTATAAATTAAGACTTATTGCTGCCTTTGTGCACTTGTGCAAGAATTCACCCCTCTGAGTACAAAATTAAAGATACACTGTGTAACTTTTTGGTTGTTTCTATGGAGACGTCAATGCTCTGCTTGGATTGTTCACAAAGTATGAAATTAAACAGCTCAAAAACACCTACAAAAACCTTTTAAATGTGATCGCCTCTCCACAGATCTGACCTGTAACTCAGTCCGGTGTGGTTTCCATGAAGATAAAAAAGTTTAATGCCGCACTGTGAAACATTCTATTATTTTATTGCCAGTTCCTGATCTAAGCCAAAGCTGTAACGCACTGATACAGCAACACGTGAGTCGACAGGATATGTGTCGAGTAAATGACGCAGCCCAGAGCGGTTTGCAGGAAGAGGAAGCGCCCCCAAAGCATGATGGGAAACGCAGGTGACAGCTGGACCACGAGAGTGCAGCGTGTAATCTGAACGTTACAGCTGCAATTAGAAAGACACAGCGGAGGACGACGCCAACGGAAAACACACCTATGGTCCAACAGTCCAGTCTGCTCAGTGCTTCAGTTTGCAGATAAAATGGAAACGGGCTGTGGATTGGTTTTAAGGAAGGTTTTTCTTTCTTTGAATGCAATAATGCAGTAGAATTTAAATCAAAATCACACTTTTTACACTTCTTTGGGGTATTAATCACCATGCAATATTTGGCAAAAACAAGCTTAACACATTTCAGTTTCGTTTTTGACATTTATTCTTAAATTAAAAATAATTGTCGCAAAAGTTTCACGTTTCCTCGTCACAAACAGACCTTGGTTTAATCTTGGTTTAGTTCAGATTTAGTTAAGGTTTAGTTCCAGGTTTATTCCAGGTTTAGTTTCAGGTTTAGTTCCAGGTTTATTCCAGGTTTAGTTTCAGGTTTAGTTCCAGGTTTAGGTCCAGGTTTAGTCTAGGATTAGTCCAGATTTTGTCTGGGATAAGTCCAGGTTTAGTCCATCTTGAATTCCAGGTTTAATAGCAGGTTTAGTCCAGATTTAGTCCAGGTTTAGTCCAGATTTAGTCCAGGTTTAATCTAGGTTTAATCCCAGGTTCAGTCTCAGTTTTAGTCCTAGGTTTAGCTTCAGGTTTAGTCCACAGATTTACCACCTTGTGATGTCATGTGGTGATACAAGAAGTGCTCCACTGTGTTTTTAAACTCCATACACCTTCAGTATAAAATCATTTGGATCATTTGGATCATTTGGATCATCGGCTGCAGTTGCCAGTCTCTACTTGTCAAAAGTTAAAAATTAGCTGTTAACTTGGAATCTCAACTTGAAATGATGTCGCTGATGTGTTTTTTTGTGTACTGGTACCACACTCTGCCCCGAGATGAGCAGGGTCTGGGGTCTGTGCTCTCCTTTTTCTCTCATCTCATATTTGCTACTTGTTTTCTGGTCTGGTCCATGTCTAGTCTCCTCATGTTATATTGTATTGTGTGTTTTAATTTACAGACGTCGTGACAGGTCCTTTTCTCGATTTTCATTTGTAGGTCCAGTACATGACATCACGAGGTGGGATTTTGAGCATTTTGAGCTTTGGAGATGTGGACCGACGTGTGAATGAAACAAAACACGACTCCAGGTCTGTTTTTGACTAAATGACGACGTTCTCTCTCAAAGATGAGTCAGTGTTACAGGTTTTGGCTCTTTTTTTTTGTATTTAATCTCCTGTTGTATCAAATATGCAAATCTGGATCGCGAGTCCCGGATCCGGAGTTGAGGGAAGTTTCTGATTTTGTTACTTTCTTTAGGGCTCTTTGATTGCTTATACTTTTGCTTTAAAACTCTTCTATTTTTCCCCAGCACATTTCCTTTGTTAACTGTTTCTTACCTGCACTGAAAATAAATTTACAATTTTAGTTAAACCTTCAACATCTTGGTTTTCTTTGTTGCTTCCCTTTTCCCCGAGCGAGGGAACACAACACCCTTCCCCTCCTCCAATCTGCAACATCTCGCCATTTCTGTTGAACTTTTGTTGTGTCTCATTTTGTGTTACTGTTCCCTGCTGATGCCTTCATTTAAATTCAGTCGAGACACTTTGTTCTGGGTTTGTGTTACAACTTTAGTTCGGTCCTCTTTTGTTGTACTTACTGTAAATTCTGGACTATTGTCTGCTTTTACTGTCTCTGAAAGTGTTTGTGTCTATTTGCGTTGAGTTGCGTCTCGACTCACTGATGCAGAGTTTACAGCAGCAGCTCTACGCCCTTTTTCAGATCAGTTTAAATCCTTTAAATTAAAAGCTGCATCATCTGTGTTTCTTCGTGTGTTTTCCATGAGTATTGTGTGAGCATGAAGCGTAAAATAACTGTTCAAAACCCAATCAAACGAGCGTCTTCCTCTGCACATCCCCCGTCTCTCCCCGTCTCTACTGCACATATCTCCTGCACAAAGAGACGCTGTCGGAGACTCGTAGGATTTCAGCAGATTTCAGACTCTCCCGGGGGCAGGTTATGGATCAGGTCTGAGTGGATGTTCGGCGACTGAAGTTTGAGACGTTTCTTCTCATTTACGTGTCCTCCTCACTAATGTTCATTTAGCGTCATCACTTATTTTATCACACGGGAATAAACTGTTTTAGCGCTGACGGTATCGCTCGCTAACGCTGCAACTTCATTTAACCCTAGATCCATGTGTTCATCACCTCGGTCGCTAAACAAATAATCCGTCCATGTATTAGCCGCACCGCTGTATAAGCCAAAGTGCAAGAAAAGAGATGCGGCTTATAGTCCAGAAAATATGGTATTAAGGCTTATAGTTGGTTATTCCTTTTTGTTTAAACCTTTATTTTTCCCCAACACAAATTATGTTCCTTACCTGCACTGAAATTACAGTCACAATTTTTAGCTAAACCCTTAACATCTTGGTTTCTTTATTGTTACTTCCCTCTCCCCTAACAAGGGAATGCAACAGTCAGTTTGATGTAATATGGGACCTTTACGCTTTTTCTCCTTCAAGGCTTTAAAAATGATGAGAGCTACGTGAGTGTATTTGAATAACTTGAATAAATAAATGTAAACAGAGTGAATTACACACTTAGGATTGTGTTAAAGTAATATAATAGACGGTAAACAGCAGTAGTTTCAGGCACTTGTCTCCCACATCTGCGTCTTCTCTTTATGGACTGTGGTGCAGCTTATATCTGTAATGATGAAGTAATTAGACTGAGCCCATCTGCTGGAGCAAAAACTAATTAAATCCAGGCACCTGAACTCCTAACGAAGAATTGAATTTCGAAGTTTAATCCATAAGAGAGTGACTTTATTCCCAAATCCTATAACAAAACTCACCCTCCCTGTGTCCTGCAGATTGGAGTTACAGGTTAATGACAAAGGAGAGATAAGAGCACACGGGGTAATTGAAGTTTGTCCAAAAGGCAAAAGGGCTCGAGGGGGTTTGAAAACGTGAGAATCATTAGGTTCAGTGTTGTTTTCTGCTCAGACTTAAAACTCACATTTAAGATGAGTTCTGGTCCTAGTTTAGGCCTGATTTAGGCCTGATTTAATCCTGGTTCGGCCCTAGTTCAGTCCCGGTTTGGTCCTGGTTTAGCCTTGGTTTAGGTCTGGTGTTGTCCAAGCTTGGTCCTGGTTTGTTCTTGGGCCCTGGTTTGGTTCTAGTTTGGTCTTAATTTGGTCCTGGTCTGGTCCTGGTTTAGTCTTGGTTTAGTCTCGATTTGGTCCTGGTTTGGTCTCGATTTGGTTCTGGTCCAGTCCTGGTTTAGTCCTGGTTCATTCTTGGTTTATTCCTGGTTTGATCCTGTGTAATTGTTTAGTCCTGGTTTGGTCCTGATTTGATCTTTGGTCTTATTTTGGTCCTGGTTGTTCCTGGTCTAGTCCTGCTGGTTGTTCTTGGTTTATTCTTGGTTTATTCCTGGTTTGATCCTGGTTTGTTCTCAATTTGGTCCTGGTTTGGTCTCAGTCTGGTCCTGGTTTGGCCCTAGTTTGTTCCTGGTTTATTCCTGGTTTGATCCTGGTTTTGTCTCAATTTGGTCCTAGTTTGGTCTCAATTTGGTCCTGGTTTGGTCTCAGTCTGGTCCTGGTTTGGCCCTAGTTTATTCCTGGTTCATTCTTGGTTTATTCCTGGTTTGGTCCTGGTTTAGTCTCAATTTGGTCCTGGTTTAGTCTCAGTCTAGTTCTGGTTTGGTCCTGGTTTATTATTTGTTTATTTCTGGTTTGGTCCTGGTTTGGTCCTGGTTTGGTCCTGGTTTTAGTCTTGATTTGGTCCTGGTTTTGTCTCAATTAGTCCTGGTTCGGTCTCGATTAATCCAGACACTCATTTGGTAACTTCTTATTCTGAAACCCACAGATACTCAAAAATGTCCTTTCACCAAACCACATTCCCGGTCCGTGTGACATAAGATGTTTGGTTTCTGCAGAAAAGCCGGAGTCTGCGGGTGTGTGTTTGTGTGAGCCTGTGTGGACACGTTTCACACCGGAGTCTTGTCACGCTCCGAGGAGTCTGGGAACTTGTACGAGGCTCAGAGGATCAGAACAGCAAAGTTATGTGACAAAGACTTAAATCATACTGACAGTTCACGAAAGCATTGAGTTACTAAGTATAGAGCAAAAGGTTATGAAAGAGACCATAGAAATATCACTTTATGGGGTTCATTACTTGATTGTCTCCATGGAAAATACATATCTTTGCTCAGAATGTTTCACAGTATGGCATTAAAACTATATATTTTATTTTGACTGTAATTATGTCTTATTTCACACCTTATTTGCTAGTAATTTTAAATTGGAATTACCATTTATATTTTTGCTTTGTGTTTTTATAATTTATTGTGATTGTGAGTCTCTGTGTCCATTTAATTTCCCTTCTGCACTGCAAACCAAACAATTAAGCAGTAATTTAAAAATTTGACCTAAACGGTTGCCTAACTTTAAGTTTATAGTCTCAATTTTTATTTTTTTTCTGTAAATTTAAAAATATAACTAAGTGTCAGACAAAAAAATTAATTGCATTTAGGGGTTTTGAAGGAAGAGGAGAATGTCGTCTGCATATAAACTGATTTTATGTTCAATGTTCTGAGTCTGGATTCCTTTGATGTTATTGTTCTGACGGATAGCAGCGGCAAGTGGTTCTATGTAAATTAAAAATAATAATGGAGAGAGTGGACATCCTTGACGGTTACCGCGGTGAAGTGTGAAGGGGCGTGATGTTAGTCCGTTAGTGACAACTGTAGCTGTGGGTGAAGTGTAGAGAACCCTTATCCAGTTAATAAACGAAATCATTATTTTTGATTAATTTGAGTGTTCGGGTTTACAGTGCGGATCAATAAAAATGGTCTAAGTCTAACATGTTTTATTGTGACACAAAAATAATAAAAAATGTGCATTTTTACTGAGACTGGGTGCAACTCTACACAGATTTGACCTACATTTAATGCTTTACTACGGAACATTTCAGTCACAAGCATCTCCGCAAAAGCTATCCGACATTTTAAGGCGCTAGATGATGTATGGTTATAAAGTGTTTCGAAACAATGGAAATAGTTTTACACTGGTGCATCATTCACTCCTGAGACATTGCCCCATTCTGCCAGCGAGGATTTCCAAACATTCAAATTGTGATTGCAATTAAAATACCACATACCAACACATCCCGAAAGATACATCGACATTCAGAGGCAGTTTCAGAGTTCAGTTCATTCATTTAGAAGCTGCCGTGTTCGTATTTTGCTTATGGACGACACAGAAATCTGTTTATTACATCCATCACCAGAAGATTATAGACTAGAGGATCCTACAACTCAAACAGGGAGAGATATAAGATACATTCAGACCATAGAC